>JANJGK010001469.1:17500-194408 GCA_039081455.1 Macrobrachium rosenbergii | reverse complement strand
GTAACTTACCAAGCAACCTTACACAAATGAATTTATGACACCACATTGAACGGAATACTTGCATAATCGGAAACGCGATCTTCCATAATGAAATCAAGAGTTAAATTTGAGCAATGTCCAACGAAAAGGAACGAATGCATTGTTATGATGAGAGAGAGAGAGAGAGAGAGAGAGAGAGAGAGAGAGAGAGAGAGAGAGAGAGAGAGAGAGAGAGAGTCTGCTGTTGTGTAAGCCTAGGCCTATATGTACTGTAGAGCTAATTTCATTATTTTTTTTCTTTTAGAGAATGAGCGATACTATATTTGTAAAGTATGTTTTAGCAATGGAGAGAGAGAGAGAGAGAGAGAGAGAGAGAGAGAGAGAGAGAGAGAGAGAGAGAGAGAGAGAGCTGCTGTTGTGTAAGCCTAGGCCTATATGTAGAGCTACTCATTTCATTATATTTTTCTTTTAGAGGTTGAGCGATACTATATTTGTATAGTATGTTTTAGCAATGGAGAGAGAGAGAGAGAGAGAGAGAGAGAGAGAGAGAGAGAGAGAGAGAGAGAGAGAGAGAGAGAGAGTTGCTGTTGTGTAAGCCTAGGCCTACATGTAGAGCTACTCATTTCATTATTTTTTTTCCTTTTAGTGATTGAGCGATACTATATTTGTATAGTATGTTTTAGCAATGGAGAGAGAGAGAGAGAGAGAGAGAGAGAGAGAGAGAGAGAGAGAGAGAGAGAGAGAGAGAGAGAGAGAAACTATGGCAACGTCAAGAAACATCCAGTTACTTGCGTTTTCCCGCCGAAGACCTGGCGATACTCCGCACATCATAGAGAACGCTCCTGTGGATTTAAATAGATATGGTCAACCTACCCTAGCTGTCACAACATTTACTGCCATTAATTCCAGCTGACCTTTAAACACCGTGAAATACAAATATGAATGTGTAAAAATTAAAGAAATTATCATTACCTTGTATGATGATGCAATAATAAGCCTGTTCATAACGGAAAACGAGTAAATATTGCTGTTCTGATAAACAGTTCTACACCGAGATATCCACACACTATCTTTTAGATCTCTATGAACGAAGTCATCTGAGAAATTCTGATTACTTCGGACATGCATGGTGTTTTTAAGTATCTGAGCGTTTTTGTTTTGCAGATTTAACATATATGATATAATTTGCATTGTATTTTCATATTCTAGAGTAAATTTACCGAGATTATGTGTTTTCTGTAAGAAAAAAAATAAAATTCAATGAACGAAATCTAATGAAAACTGTATCTTCACTTTCCTTGCCGAGTGTACAAGAGTGATGTACGAAAGATATCTAACGCATTGTCAGTTTGTAGAATTTATACATAAAGTGGACCAGTCATCACTAGCTAGAGGATAAGTACCGCATGGTCAAAGGTACGAGTACTTTTCTTAAACTTTCACCGTCGGTTGAAAAAAGGATGTTTGTTCAACTTGTCCAGTTAAAAGAAAAAACTATGACGAGCCAGCTTGTCTTCCATTTGTGGAACGACAGAATCACTTGTTAATTCATTGGCAATTCTCTGAGACCATCCCAGCGTAGCGGTGGTTGGCAGGTTGGCTGTTTGTCTTCCGATTTCTGGGAGTCCAAAATTGTTGACCTTGGCGGTTGTTCGATGGTTCTTCTGATGTCTGTGCAGGTAGAGGAGATGCAGCTGCACCCGCCACGTAGCTACAACGACCTCAGACAATTATTATTCAAGTATGAGTGAGCGAAGTTGTTTATAAACTATGAGTATTTTTTAATAATAATAATAATAATAATAATAATAATAATAATAATAATAATAATAATAATAATAGTAGTAGTAGTAGTAGTAGTAGTAGTAGTAATCACAATCAGATCAATGCTCTATTTTAGATGCAGGTAGTTTTATTATAATTATAATTATAATTATACTAGTAGTAGTAGTAGTAGTAGTAGTAGTAGTAGTAGTAGTAGTAGTAATCACAATCAGATCAATGTTAAAAACAATTCCTATTTTTGATGCCAATACACCTCATTCAAAAGCATAATGAGAGTGATTGTACCAAATACATGATGTAGTGTTGCGCTTCATAGGGATAACCCTTAAAAATAAAGGTTGTCAATAATACACATATGCTTGCATACAAAATTTATTATAAACTGTCAGTTTTAGAATTTGATAAATGTATTGATTATTTAAGACACTGAGTAAATTCTGCCTCGCTCAATTTAGACATGACTCTCCATGTAGGATAATGACTCTTGCAGCCGAAATCCTGAGCTCGTGTCCCGTAATGCTAGTAAGGTTTAAACCTCCCCAGTTAAGACAGATACCCCGTCCCCTTCTATGGTCTTCCTTTTCTTGAGGTTTTGGTGCTCTTCTTCCTCAGCTACGTCAGCTCTGCAATCAAGAGAGCAAGCACATGAGTCACTCTTAGCTCTTCTTTCACTTCCTACTCAAGATTCTCTTACATAAGGAGGAATCACAGAGCCAGTGATCTTCCAAGGGAGAAATCATCTGTTATTAATTAAAGGAAATATTACATCCTTATTTCATTTCCGATAGGGAAAAAATCACCCTGTCGAAAGTTCCTTGCAACTTTGCAAGTCTAATGTCGGTACTCTCTTCCACCCTGATGGGTCTATGACTTGCTCTCATGGAGGAAAGGTAAAACACTTCGGCTTCCATATTCAGTTCGCTCTTCCTTCAGCTATTCCAATGCCCCTGATCCCCAACTCGATATGTGTCAAAGCAAGACATAGACGAAGCCTTTTTCCAGAGGGCAACTGATAAAGAGCAAAGCAGCCTATAAAAATGGTCTCGGAATATGATTCCGATAAATTCAGATCCTTTCATAGATTTATTCAGTTTTCTGTCTCTACTTAGATCTTGTTAGTGGCAAGTTTTTTTTCGTTTGATTTCTGCACAATACAGCATTTTTGTTGTGTGGCAATTTGTGTACGAAATTACCTTAACTTAATTGAAACATCTGTTTTGGTGCATTATTAATATATCAAGATAGATGAATACAATTGTCTATAAAACCATATAAACATATTTTAGCTATCACCGTTGTTTCACTCCTAGCACGTGTCTTAAAATATTGCTTTCCTTAATCATCCAACTTTTCATTTACAAAAGGGATGAGATTACCGGCCTCACTGCTTCCATGCCTGTGTTAAAATAGAGTAAATGATGTTTCCCAAATGGTTTTTCTCGTTTCGACCTCTGAAAACTTAAATTTTTATCAAGAAATATTTTCGATAGAAAATCTATACGATCTTCTTGTATTGTATTCATGGATTATTTGTTTTGATACAACTGCTTAAAAAAGAAGAATTTCACTTGGAAAATATATATTTGAATAAACTTGAATAAACAAGGAAGGGTAAGAAACGAGTGTCAGAAAATATTTCCTTTGTTTGAAAAGCAAAAGGAGGAAAGTTTTTCTCTTCAAACAAAGTCCACGACCATTTGATTCCACAAACAGGAGAAATGGGTTCTTCCTTCTGTTGTTTATTTTATAGAAGTCACCAACACTTTCTGACAAATCGTGAGCATTCCGCAGAAAAGGATTTGGATGTATGGTTTTACTCGGTTTGAGGACAGGAAGCATTTCCCCAATAAATTCCGCGAGAGAAAGAAAGGAACAAAGTTTGCAACATGAATTCATCATATCAAAGAAATGTTTGGAAAAAATGTGATTAAATGGAAAGACCATTCGACACGATTTCCAAGGAAGTGAAAACTACCTGCATCTAAAATAGAGCATTGATCTGATTGTGATTACTACTACTACTACTACTACTACTACTACTACTACTACTACTACTACTACTACTACTACTAGTATAATTATAATTATAATTATAATTATAATAAAACTACCTGCATCTAAAATAGAGCATTGATCTGATTGTGATTACTACTACTACTACTACTACTACTACTACTACTATAATTATTATTATTATTATTATTATTATTATTATTATTATTATTATTATTATTATTATTATTATTATTATTATTATTATTAAAAAATACTCATAGTTTATAAACAACTTCGCTTGTTTTGAGTCCTTTTATGTTTACTTGGTTGGGGTGCTGCATCAACGCGTCAATTTGAAAAGAGGAATCGAACAAGTTCCCGAAAGCTATCCATACTGATTTATCTTTAAATATATGTTCATATATATAACTGTGGCTTTGCTTCTCCATTATTATTATTATTATTATTATTATTATTATTATTATTATTATTATTATTATTATTATTATTATTAAGCTCCCTATATGGTTAAGCCTCTTTGAATTTCATTTTAACTCTTTTTCTTAGTGCTGTCTGTTATACGAGAAACTGAAACTCGAGGTGGTTTTTAAGAAAAATTAGTTACTTATGAAATAACATTCTGCTGAAGTCGGGGAATTACGAGAGGCGCTTCAGCAATTTTAATATCTTTTGTGCTGTTTTTATAGCTGTTGCTGTAAATGTTAAATGTTCATTGTTTGCAGTTAGATAGCCATCGAGTGATGCTGAATCACTATAAAAAAAGGAAAAAGAAACTCGGTACTCCCAAATAGTAACATATTTCTCGTATTCTTGTTGGGTGAAACTAAATGAAGAGTATAGAATTCAAGCGATTTTGATCAGTTTTCCATTTCCATTAAATAGCAGAAAGTAAGAAGTGCAGGAGACAATGGTGATCAGATAAAGAGAGGCAACATTTAAGCTGACCTCTGTGGTTGGGGGTAAATTTTCGGGAGTCTTAATCAGTAACGTTGAGGGGACAATCTTTCGGAATGTAGGTAACTCCGGAAATGAACACTTTTGGTATGTACGTAAGTATTTATGTATGTATGAATGTGGTATGGTTATGAACGCTGTATACAGAACGTTTACAGGACATAGAGAAGTCTATAGTTATTCAAGAAGTAGAAACTATTTATTTACATTTGATAGTTTACAAATTTTCTCTGATTTAGATCTAAGCAATGTCATTTTGTTGTTTAGCATTTGCATTCTAAAAACCACACCTCATCTTCAAGGAATATTAAGGCATGTAGCAGTCGGGTTACCTACTTTTTGACATGGATTGCCACTGCCTCTCCTGGTTGTAGTATTCGGACTTTACCACCATGGTTCATACCCAATCAGTAAGCAGTTACAATGAGCTCACTCCTCTCACAAGCCCTGATCTTAGAAACATATCATCCGCCAAATCACGTGACAAACAAACTGGGCGTCCCCTGCATGTCTCACCTTTCTCATTCAGCATGTAACACCGTTTGCCAGATTCGAGGTTCCATGCCTAATTAATCATTACCAGCTTCGTTTTTTTTTTTTTTGTGAAGGAAAGGTAGTTTTATATTGTTTACCTGAGTTCATATGCTATATAGGACTATTAAGTCAGTGCTAGAATTGTGTCCCAGATTAACGTTCTTGTCTTTTTTTATTATGACATTTTTCCAATGTCTTCGGAGGATCCATTGGCGGCTCCTCTACCAGCCTTCCTAGGTGGAGCATCCCCCTTGTCAGTCAGCAGTTTTGCAGAAAATCCTGGTTTTGTTGTTGTGACTATACTTATTCGACTTCTCTTCCCTTGTAAGATGGACGCCATATGACTTGTATTCAGAACTTACTTCCAAAACAAACAGAGTTTCCACGCTGGTAACTTATTGTATTATTCTTTAGTGAAAAGAGAAACATTGGGTCTGTCTTTCGACAGCCCTTTTATGAATGTGGCAAGGAAGATTTATGAACCTCTGTTTATAATCAAAGAGGCTTTTTTCTTCAGACGAAAAACCACGCAGTCAATAAGTCACCCTCTTGACAGTGGAACCGATTTCGGCAAAAGGTTTTGACCAAGAGGGGTCATCGCTCACCGAAGGTTTCCTCCATTCCGCTTCAACATCGAGGTTTAGGATTAATCTGGAAATTATTTTGATATTAAATGGGGCGATATGGCCAAGTATTAATAATATGAAAGAAAAGAGAGAGAGAGAGAGAGAGAGAGAGAGAGAGAGAGAGAGAGAGAGACAGAGTTGATCATATAATGTTATATATCTCTATACATGAATAAGCTCTCCTTTATTTGACATCTCCACACTAATCAAGTTCATGAAATTGTGACTATTAATATCACACTCATGGAGTGATTTTGATATGCGTCAGTTCTGCGTCATTTTCTTTTTAAATTATGACCATGTATATGTTTGAGCTCTATATTTTAATTACGAAATCTTTTTCTTACAATATTTGATTGGAGGTTCGTGGAGAGCAATGGTGGCAACGGTGAAACCAAGGGAATCTACTCAAAATTTCTCTTTTTTAGGCGCATTTCTATATAAAACTCGGTCAAAATGTGCCTCGTCTGTTATGATAAAATTGATTTGCTTTACTTATTGACTGCTTTTCGGACGTGCCAGTCTTTTTAGACTAAAATTTAACACCCATGAAGGTTGTAATAAAAGCTATAAAACAACGTTGAATATTGCAAAAGGAATTGGTTAACTACAGATAAGGAAGTTCATATAAAAAAAACTGATTTATTAATTCCTGTTAGCTTCCCATCATTCTTACTTATGTGAACATAGAATGAACAAAATAGAACAGTGCTATATTGGAATTGCAATACCTCCAAATTACCTGCCATATTACTCAAATCTTCCTTTCCATCCATATCTCGTTCTCAGGTATTTTACCTTCAAGGAGGACAAGTTAATTTGGTTAGTAATGAGTGGCAGTAAAACAGTTCGGAGAAGATGACGAGCAATACTAAGGAAAGGAATTTCGTTTTTATGAATGATGACGAAAAAATGTAAAGGACTGTGTAACTAGATCATTAGATTTTGCATGAAGGCATGAAATGAAAGTCAAGGGTTTATCTTTATTTAAAAACAGAATAAGAATAAGGAAACAATCTATAAATGGTAAGCAGTCTATTGCTTATACGTGGCCTCTGTTAACATTCCGAAAATCATAATAATCGTCAAGGTATAAGATATAGATCAGAAATATGCTATGATAAATCTTAAAGCAATAACCCCCCCAAATCATTCACTCCTTTTGAACACAATTTAAGGCGTCATCACTCGAAGGACCTGTTTCTGACACGGTCAGAGGACCTGGAGAAAAATGGAAGTGGTCGATAAATCAACGTCTCGAGAGGGAGGAAAAGACGTCCTTTGTTGGGGGAAGGCTTCAGGAGGTGATTATCTTTCTTACCTGATGGCGTTTGGTCCATTCATTTTCCAGAGGGCAGTTAACACTATTCATTCAAACTGAAAGATCTGATGCTCCAGTAATTGTAATATTTTCGGCAGTAAATAAGCTGAGGAAATTCTCTGTTTGCAAATATGTCGCCAAGGCTTTCTTATTAACATAAAGTGATGAACAGGCAACCTGAAGACATATCATGCCCAAAGAAGACAGGAACATGAAAGAATGAAAAAGGAAAGAAAAATCAACTTCTGAAAGATCGCTGAAAGAGTTTCCCGAGAGGGAGAAAAGAAGTTCTCAGGGGAAGTGCAGATGAGAGCCGGAAGAGATCAATGGTAAAGTAAAAAATAACGTCAACTATAAAGGAGAGTTTTAATAAAGGGGAAACAAAGCTGAGAACCATTAGGGATATAAATGATAAATGAAATAAACCAATATGAGAAATAAAGAGAGACAGCAAGAAATCTCTCACCATCACAGGTGAAGGTGATAATCAAGTTAGTAAATAACAAATCAAAGAAAACCAATAACAGAGAGGAGAAATGAATTGAATGAAAACAAAATAGAAAGCGTGTGATCCTGACAATGCAGTGTTTAATTAAGAGGGCATCTATCCCGCCCAGAGAATCCTTGGAGGTTGCTGCCACGGGAACAATATAGGCATTCAAAAACCTCGCAGACGAATGGTCCCATAAATTTGGGTTGAGAGGTCACTCATTCCACGGCTCGGTTTTAAGTCGGATTGAGCAGGATATTTCAACTATAAGCCCTCCGATAACGGAAAAGCTTTTAATGGACGCGATAACAACAGGATTTTACCGAAGCAAATATTTCACTAGTTTTATAATCACACACACATACACACACGTATATATGTGTGTGTGTGTGTGTATTTGGAGTGTACATGCATAATGGAATTTAAGTTAATTGCACGGTAAGTCCGTGTGCGTGTTTGTGTGCGCGTGTGTGTGGCTGTATGATTGAACTTAAACGAGTAATTACAACCAACCAGAAGCCGCCGCCGCCGCCGCCTCCTCTTCCTCCTCCTCCTCCTCCTCCTCTTCCTCCCTTTATGTCATCTTCCGCTGCCTCACTTCCTCTAATCCTCGACCTTGTCTAATCGCCTAGAAATTTTGTTCGGACAATAGGAATTTCAAACACTTCATAGATATTTCTCTGTTAATTCAGTGACTAACATCGTTTACCTTTTTCTTGTCTTCTCCAACTCTCATACCCGCTTCCCCTCTACCACCCCCTTGAAAGGCCAACGCCCTTTTCTGAGGTGTCACTAAACAGATAAATATTCGAAATGAATGTCCAGTTTTAGCCTGCGGTAAATAGATCCTTGTACCCAGGCGTTCTCCCCACCAAGTAGCGCTCCCACAATTCCACTAGTTTGAACTCTTGACTGCTATTCTTTGGCTGCTTTTACTGAGCCTTAAGTCCCTGTCATCACCCAAGAACTATTCTCTTTAGGACCTTCGCAACGTCATTAGGTTCAAAACAAACTACCGCCTTATCATGGACGCCAAGACTCTGAGACTTTTTACGGAGAGGCTGATCGACTTAATGCCAGCAAGTTTCAACTCTAAATAGCAATACTAAACAGCTATACTCAATAGCAATACTTATTCTGAATAAAGGCCATTTCGGTACGCTGACTATATATTTTTTTTTTTTTTTTTTTGTGGAAGAAAAGCTTATCAGGCGAAGATAAGCTGGCTTGAAACTACAGATATACAAGAAGAAGGAATTCTTGAATCCATTATTACAATTATCTAATGGAATATCTGGAATATGTACAGTTAAAGAAACATTCAATGATATGTGGCGCTTCTTTGAGTTTTTAATTACTTGGTTATAAAATAAAAAGTTTAGTGGCTACGAAGCACCGTTGTAAATATATATTGATCCTTTGTATCAGGAGCTAGTCACTGCAGAAGTTAGAGAGTAAAAGGAAGGTATTCGCCATGAATGATCGAGATGAATCCTTCACGGAACTCAAAGTATCTCGAAAAACTTTTAGGGCTTGTCGTTACGTCCACATTAATGTGAAGAGTAGATCCTCTTCTTTAAATCCCAAGGGAAACAATATGCAGTCAGTATGTCTCGCTGACGAACTTCTCAGTTCCATAAGTCTTGTATTCCTCACACCGTTGGACTTTGGAATGGTCTCCCTGAGAATGTTGTGCAATTAGAACTTCAGGAGTTCAAGTGAAGATGCAATACATTACTAGTCTGAAATTTTTCTCTTGTCCATGTAATATATTACCTACACGTCGTATTCATTCCTTAATTTATCATTTCTCATAACTGATCTCTTTCTGTATTTCCTATTATGTTATGTAATTTCTTTCAAATGAACACCATATTCTTTGGAAGCTTGAATTTCAAATCAATGACCCCTGTAGGCATGTTTCATAAGAGTAGATGAATAGGTTTTATCTTAATAATAATAATAATAATAATAATAATAATAATAATCATAATAATAATAATAATAATAATAATAATAATAATACATCTTAGCTAATTCAAACCAACTAGCTGCATCTTATCATAAAGGTATAGATTTTAACGTGTCAGCTAAATCACAGAAGTGAGATATAGTGTTGCTAGTCTTGTCTTGATTTTAAACGCGTGTTTCTCATATTTGGGGTTTTGAGGGAAGAGTAATACAAATAGATTTTAACCGTGGCTTATTTATAACCATCAGAATCTTGAAGTGGGTGGTTATGTTTTGGGATTACTTCAAGATTTCCTAACAAGTAGAAAGCAGCGAATTGATGTTAACGGGGTCTTTGGTAAACCAAGAACTATTGTATCTGGAGTTCCACAAGGTATTGCTCTTGGTCCGCTGTTATTTTTAGTGTATCCAAGTGACATGGTCGTTGGCTTGAAAAACAAGATTGTTGTTAAGTATGCCGATGATGCAGCACTTCTAGGTGTAGTAAAGTCTCAACCCAAATTCCAGTAAAAGGAAAATCCTATTGATTAGTCGATCTCACACAGATTTCCCACCCCATCATCTCCTTCAGGTGGATGGGACTGTTGAATGAGTCTGAAACTTTAATAAATCTTGGTGTAACTTTAGACTCACGCCTTTCTTTTGAGATTGAAAGTGTCAGCAAATGCTGCACAGACGTTAGGTATTGTACGTAAAGTCTTATATATTATTTAGTAATAAAATTTATGCAACCTGTTTTTGGTTATTTATCCTTCTTTTATAAGAATACTGTTCTCCAGTGTGGATGTGTAGTTCTGACAGGGATTTATCTATTTTAGAGTTAGTTCGTGGTGGTAGGTTTCTGTTTCCTAATATTAGCAGTTCTGACTTGGACCAGGGATGGTTGGTCTCTCGTTTGTCACTTTTTCATAAGTTGTATTTCAACACGGATGTGCCACATTCGCAATTGATCCCTTATCCTCTTTTTCTGCGGAGAGCAACCAGATTTGCTGAACTGCAGCACCGATGTGCAACAAATGTGTCTCGTTGTCGAACTTCCCATTTCCAGAGGTCTTTTACTCCTCACACCAGTGGCGTGTGGAACAGTCTCCCTGAGGATGTTATGCAACTGGAACTTCAGAAGTTCAAGCGAAGATGCAATGCATTGCCACCGTAAAACATCTCTCTTTGTATTTTAATAATTTACTTACATTTTATCTGTTTATTTATTTATTTGTTAATATACTTTCGTCTTTTCTACAAACTGATCTATTCTTTCTGTATTTCCTATTACCTTCTGTTACTTCCTTTAAATGAACACCATATTTTTTTTTTATCTTAAATTTCAAATCAATGGACCCTGTGGACTTGTTCCATATGAATAGGGTTATTTGAATAATAATAATAATAATAATAATAATAATAATAATAATAATAATAATAATAATAATAATAATCTTCGTTGGTTTGGATAACTTCGGAACATACAAAGGTGGGTGTGGTGGCTTCGACGGGCGCTACCATGTTGGTTTGCAGTAAGTACTTTGGTACGATGTTGCCAACCTTTGTAGGCTACCCTTTTTCACCAATGGTTGTGACCCTCCCTTTCTCTCTATTAAACAGTCGGTCTCTTGATGTTTAGTGTTTGCATAATTTTTCTAATTCCTTCAAAGAGTCAGGCACCATATTAAACGTTAGTTATTTCTTTTGTCGTTTTTCAGTCTTATTAGGGTTTCCATATTTGAAGCATGACAAGTACTTTTTAATTATGAAATTGTATTCATGTAACTTTTAGAGAACTTTGGCAGATATGTTATAAGGCAATACGAAACCATTTTTCATGGGTATCCGACAGAGCTGGTGATTGAAGTTGAAAGAAAAGAAAATAATAACATCTTGCGAATGAAAGAGTATATGTTAATTACTCATTAGCATAGGACCCCATTGAACTTCACTCTGTATAGAAACCAGTGTCCAAAGAGCATTTAACCGGATAAATAAAAAATGACTAACTCTCAGATTTAAAGCAAATGAAATGTGTGGTCGGCGTGACTGTTGATTTTACCCTCCTCCCGTGTACTTGTGATAAATGTCCATCGTTCCAAACTCTCCGTGTCTCTCTCTCTTTATTTTTTCCCCTTTATCTCCCTTCATCTCTCAGGCCCTTGTGGCAAAGTGGAACCGCAATCGCCCCACCAACAAAAGCTTTGATCTCAGTTGTGGAAAAAAGGCAGTAAGCCTTTCATGAATATCTTGCCTCTGATGACAGAAGCAGTACATTAAGTCTCTGGTACTCAGTCGATTGGGCTGGGAGAGAAGAGAAGATACGGGAGAACGAATTGGGATATGTTCATTTGAAGATGTAGTACTAATCTGAAATATAGGGTGCATTATTTATTTATTTTTTTTTTGCTATATCATTTAAATAATAAATAGATTAGTGACAGGTGGCTTTATGTACTCGTATTCTTGACTTACACATTCATATACTATGTTACAAAAGTAAAACGCAACGCACCAAAAAGAAGCATTTTATTAAATTGTGAGATTATGTAGGTAAATAGATAGAATGGTCGAATCCATGTAAACACAGCGTGCATTGTAAGAGTCTATACCTGCAATAGGTCTTCGAATATCATGAACAAGACAAGGCGATGAAGAGAAGTAAATAAATTAATTTTGATCCAGTGTGCGTCAACTTCCTATGAAATTTAAATCTAATTAGAATTACCACAATCATAATTATAGTAACCTGAAATGATTTCACGCCAGAAGGTTGAATAATGATACCCAGTTTACCATAAGGCAAATTTAGCTACCAAAACGACCTGGTAATGAACTTAATTCAGAATTAATTACATTAGCAATGAATTATTAGAGCTTTCGACGAAAGCGAAAAAAATTTTGGTAGTTTAACGAATTACATGAAAATGCAGAAACTGAAGCTGATAATCTTGGAATAGAATTTTTCTCTTACTTACACATATCTCTTACGTATTGAGGAAACGGAAGATGCGATTCGAATGCAATATTAAAGAAATTTTTTGCATTGAAGATGATTCTATGCTAGATAATTGAAGAGGAAGCATTTGGCCTTTTGCGGAGATGGTAAACAAGGCCATATTCCTTTAGAATGGAATTCCTGTCAGGATTATAGGAAAAGTTGTAATACTGGCAATCCTCAGTGAAAATATTTAAGGTTCTTGTATATTACAAGGATTAGTCTTCTGTAGTGCCCCCTTGGCAAAAAAAGCTATTTAACCGAGAACTCAACAACTAATGCCACACTTGCTCTTGAAAAAAAAAAATTATAAATTATCATAACTAAATCTTTCCTCGTGTCCTAACGACGCTTAATCTCTCTCTCTCTCTCTCTCTCTCTCTCTCTCTCTCTCTCTCTCTCTCTCTCTCCATATATATATCATATATTTATGTATATATACATATATATGCATATATATGTATATGTATATATATTATATGTATATATATATATATATCTGTGTATGTATATATTATAATATATATATATATATATATATATATATATATATATATATATATATATATATTATACATATATATTATATTATGTTGTATATATTATATATATAATATTTATATGTATATATTATATATATATATATATATATATATATATATATATATATATATATATATATATATATATAATATATATATATATATATGAGAGAGAGAGAGAGAGAGAGAGAGAGAGAGAGAGAGAGAGAGAGAGAGAGAGGCATGTGTGATATATTGTATATAAAAGTTCGACGTGTTATTTATGCACCAATTTTAAGCTAGTAAACACATAATGTACACTTACTGATTTATTTATAAATTAACTTCTCTTAAGACATTGCTGTACTACTACTACTGAACTAATCCGATCGTTGAATATTAATTCTGTAAATGAAAAATGTCATTAAATAACAACTAAAGGGATATTATTTGTCTACGAACAACTGGCACAGTTTTCGTCTGCTGTGCGCTTATGGGAAACGATTGTACAGGTTTGCTTACTTTTCGGATCAGATACATTAGCCGTTCCTTGAAATCCGTTGTAAATATTTTCATGTAGGGTTTAATATACTTATTGATAGGACAGATTATCCAGAAACAGACCTCACAGTTACAGAAACGAGTAACCTGGCCAGACAAAGCAAATGCTTCTTTTGCGGTATACTTTCCGTTCTGATTTATCTAATGACTTTGTTGTTTTAATATTCTCATAATAGCACTGCATAGAGAACAGTAAATAAAGGCATGGCATAAGCAATTATATTGCTTCTTTAACTACTGCTGTTATGTAAGCAGCTGTGGCTTCCAAAGATAACTTATTACTTTTGCTTAATTAACCACGTCAAATAAAAACAGCACTAAAAGGATCCATTAGGTATTCCTCTTAACTCGTGTCAGTTCGAATGTATTTTAAACGTCTTTTTACGTCTGTATTTCAAATTACCAAAAAAGAAAGAAAACACGAATATTATTCAGAAAGTGCCTCGATTCACTCCTTTCTTTGTACGTAGTCACATATACATACACCCCAGCTCTCCTTACATAAACAAAAGGCAGATCTAAGCAGTAGCTCCGCGGCGGCGATTTCCTTCTGTCTTTACTTTTTGTACAGTTTTTGGTTTCTAATTGTGGATTTACCTTCAATTTTTGTCGCGCGAATGTAATTAACCTGTAATTAACCCCGGAAGTCCATCTAACAAGGGGTTTCCATCACGATCTTTACCAGACAGATCACGGGTACGTCTGTTTGGAACGGTTCTTATCCCGTCCGGCAAGTGCAATAACTTGTTAACGTATGGGTAACGACCCCACCGGGCCAGTATTAAACCCAGGGAAGGGACATTCCATTTGGCCGACAACAAACAAATGCACCGCCAGTATCAGAAGCCCTAAAAGTGTTAAAAAAAAACAGTTTCCAAGGTGAAAAACAGGCGCGGAGCTAATACTTAGAAATAGAATTACCAAACAAAATTCCTACATACCCCATCACAAACGTATTGTAACATATTAGTACATACAATATCCCTGAGGTCTTTATCTGACTGGATTACGGACGTGAAATTAAGAGAAAAAAAAACGTCAAATATTCTGTATAAATTCAAACACGGCCTGTGCTATTTCCCCGCACCATACTGAACATAAGAACACTTTCGTCTCCCCTTTCATTTAAGCACAGGCAAGACAACAAAGCTCTCATTAGATTAGTTTCTCTTCCAGAAAATTCGTACTCCGTTTTCTTAGAGACTCGTAATAAGTTTTAGTAAAGAATCGATTTCTTTCAATGTTCCTCCCCTTTTTCTTCATGTTACTATACTAGCTTTGTTATATTCATTTAATAAGCGAACCAATTATTCAACCTTGCGTTTTCGGCGTGGCAATCAACACAAAAATACGCACACTAAATTAAAAAACGCGTATAGATTCATGCACACACATTAACATACATAGCCATGCACGCTCCTGCACACGCGCAACCAAGAACAGCTCGAGAGTTCAAGCTGCCTTTGAGTCTTTCGTTCCACCTTCACACTTCCTCACCCGAATTTCGCTGCCATGCAACATTTCGTCAAGTTAATTATGGGTAATTACCTTCGGGATTCTCACAATGCTCAAAGCAAGTTAATGGCTTACTGCTCTCTCTCTCTCTCTCTCTCTCTCTCTCTCTCTCCTCTCTCTCTCTCTCTCTCTCTCTCTCTCTCTCTCTCTCTCTCTCTCTCACTAATACTTCGAAATTTTTATCATGTAAAATTAATTTGTAAGGGAAAACTCAGATCATTCTCTCCTCTCATAACAAATGAAAGATTTTACTAAGATCCTTCCATATAAACCGAAATCGACTTTGACTGAATAGCGTACCAGTTGTGCATATTATCTCTACTTATTCGTGTGTCACTTTATAAATTAGCAATAAAATGTTCTGGAATCGTTTTATGGCCCCAGAAAATCCTCCCATATGTTAGAGGAGGTTCGTAACTTCATCAGCAATGGACAATTCCCCTTAATCAGCGCGTGTCTTGGGACGATCTTCGTTCTGAACACAAAACTAAATCAAGTGAACAGCTGCAGCGAATTCTCTGAATCTCAAGTCAATTGAAGCAAGTATGTATGTATGTATGTATATGTATATATAGACTAATATATATATATATATATATATATATATATATGTATGTATGTATATATGTATGTATATATGTATGTATATATATATATATATATATATATATATATATATATATATATATATGAATATATATATATTTTTTCTTACTCCAGGGCAATTTACGTTTTATTCGTCGATGATAAAAAAATTTGGTTAGCGTTTGCTTTAGACGAAGCCGGCCCATTAGTGACGTTAATTGTTGAAGAGATTAAGAGGCCTGGCGTGGACTTGAATAGCCGAGACGAATGCCATCACTCCAGGTCAGTATCACAGGCGACATGGTTAGTTTGTGACTGATCCTCCGAAGGGGTCAAGCTTTGGGTTCCTTTTGCGTCTCTGGAACAATGACCTGAAGACAACCAATGAGTTTTGGCCGTTAACCATTTCATATCATCTTCTCTTTCCATCTGATATTTGCAAGTTTTTATTTTTAACAGCTTCTTCTCTTTCCTCCCTCGGAAAGGTGGATTACTTTTCGTTCACTAACACCCGGTCGTCAATATATGGACCTTCACTGAAGTAAATAGAAATGAAAGTGTCCATGCATATTCAGACAATCTTCGCCTCACACTTCTTTACATCCTCTGATAACATTTACTCGTTTCTCTCTCTTGCGTTGTATACAGTTACTTTACTCCAAGTTTTGATAAATCTAATATAGCTTAATAGAGCGGGTTTATTATCATTATGTATATCATTAAATGTAGTGTATTAAATATTTTCTCAAGGTTCAAACCAATGGTGTAAGATAGCCTAAGCTCAAGTCGTTTTTGAAACGTTAATCATTAACAATGTTGCTTTATATATATTTAAGAAGGCCTTAAACTCATAAGAACACAAACCCAAATTTGGATGAAATGTTAAATGCAAATGTACACTCATATGCAGTGCATAAGGTACTATTATTATTATTATTATTATTATTATTATTATTATTATTATTATTATTATTATTATTATTATTATTGAATTTGTTATTTTATTCACTATTAGTACTAACCTAACTAGCGAAGAAAGGGTTTAGATAATAAAGAGAACAGAACCCCTGTATAGAGGAATAGTGAGAGAAGCGTTTAACGAAAGAAACAACAGACGACCTTTGCAGAACAGGTGAGAAGAAGAGGGAATAATGCCGAATGCAAAAGATGGATCAGTAAGGGTGTGAAGAATGTAAGGGGACAATCTTAAAAACCAGTGAAAGGGGAGGCTTTGATCAACTAAGCTAAATGTGAAGAGAAGAGACTGAATAAATTGAGAAGGGAAAGGCAGCGCGTTGGACTGAATCGCGTGCTCTTGTCTCACTGAAGACACCTTTGGGAAATGTCGCAATAAACAGCTAATTTCTTAACGGGAACATTTCAGTAAAGGAAACACTGCTTCTGACACTATATCCGACATTAATAAATAGCTAATGTATAGTCTCTCTCTCTCTCTCTCTCTCTCTCTCTCTCTCTCTCTCTCTCTCTCTCTCTCTCTCTCTCTTGTGCCAGAATCGTCTTGGGAATGTAAAATCTAGATCGGGAACAATACCCCGGAATAGTTTTAGTATGCCATATTCTATCTAATGGAGGTTCATTACTATTTTGATGGCCTTTCCAACAAACTCCCCTGTAGATATTTGAGAATGAAAATGGAATTACATTGTGAAAGAGGAACAAGTAGCTAGGTTATTATAGAGTAAATGCTCAAGGTTTTACGGAATATCGCAAAATGACTGGAAAAATATGCTTACATGGAAAAAGGAGGTTTCATGAATAACCCTAAATATGAAGGTTTCTCTTGGCCACAATTATCATATCTAAAACAGCTTGATCACTATAAAACTTTGCACTGATTGCTGTAATATTTTTTCCTTGTTGCATTTCTGTCACACCTTTCTCTGTAAAGCTGAATCTTTTCGGACAACCAAATGAAACCTACGATCGGCCGAAACTTGTTGAAATATTCCACAATTCAAAACTTTGATCTTAAAAGAACATTTTTGTTCATTACCCCACTCATGCTCCAAACTGTTCCTTATATAGACGTGACTAAATTCCTCGTATAAAAGTGTTAAATTCTCAGGTATATGAGAAAATATCAGGTCGTTTTCCAGTTATTGTTCCTAGTCTAAGTGTCGAGGGACTTTCCGAGGAATAACGACTGTGTGAAACACTAACTTGTATTCTCAGCAAACATTCACATAAGCGGTCAAAACATGATCAGTTAAGCATTGACAATAATATAATGCATAAAGACCATCACTATATAGCCTTTAATAAATTTATAAGTATGCCTTTAACCATTGCTAACAAAGCACGTATGTGTGAGACATGTACTGTACAGTCCTTACATTGTTTTCGATTAGACAAAACTTTTACTTTGAAACGGTTTGCTATTGACAAGTCTATTACTTTTGGGGGGGGGGGACCTTCGAAAACAGGGTTAACTTAAAATTCCTTTTCCTACATAATTTTTGCTTACACCTTATCACCAACCTCATATGGTTTATATTTCTTTGCTCATTTGTCATGATCCGTTCTCATAACAACACTAGCGTCTAGCAGATGTTTAAACAGCAAGCCAAACCTGATTTTACTGAATTCCATAGAATTCCTCAATGGATCAGGCACAGACTCTGTACAATTCAACACATCAAATGAAGATTTCACTCTAACACAATAGACGGCTTCAAAAGGTGATATTTTTTATTGACAAACGATAGGCAGTATCAACTGCATTAGCAACTGATGGAACTGCCAAAACTCATTCAGGATCTATACCTCCTATGGTAACCTTAAGTATATCTAAAATCTTACGGTAAATCTCTCCACAAGACCGTCAGATTCAGGATGATAAACTAAAGTATTGGCCTTCTTTATACCTCAAAATCAGCAAAACGACCTTAAAGAGGCATTGTTAAACTCGCCTCCCGAATTTGATATATAAACATTAGGAATACCATGACGACATATGAAGCCATCATAAAAACCTTTCCACATTTCTGAGCTGTTGTACTTTTCAGTGAAAAAATCTTCACAAACCTTGTTAAAGCATCAACTGCGGCATACGTTTATTTTCTCTTATTATTATTTCATTAAAATTAGTCAACAAATCAATATCCGCCAACGAAAATGCTTCTGAGGTACAGGATGCGTACCTAATTCCTCAGTTGTCATCACATAATCTTTATTCTTGCGGCAAACTCGCAATTTTTAAGGAAAATGTGAATATCGGTAGACAATTGCTTTCTCATACTTAACAGCAGAACCTGGGTGAGCATTCATTTTGTTCATATGTAACTATTTTGCCACGACGGGTATCAAATTCTTTGCTGCTACAACTTGGTTAACACCAGTATTCGCGCTGCGTATAGTTTTCCTAGGAACATTTCTACATAAAATCTCATCGGCAGTAGAGTGGTTTTCACAGTGGAGCTTTTTATAAGCAATTGTATCATTACTCCTTGCAGGGTAGTTCTAATGTTCCCAATTTATCACCTTGCCTGTGTTCCCTAACGAGAACATTGTGACTCCACACGGGGTCAATTACAGAATCCCAATGTTAGGGTTCTAATGATCCATTGTTCTCTCTGGCAACATCCGGAGACTGTAATGCCAATATTTCATCATCAGAATATAATGAATCAACTATATGAGACGGCAATGGATTCCTCGACAATGCATCGGCAATACTATTAGCCGTACAAGGAACATATTTAATCTTTTCACTAAACCCTTGAATAATCTTATGCAACCTATTCCGTTTAGAATGAACTGAAAACCTCGAAAGAAATTACGTAGAGGTTTGTGGTCTGTCAACACATTGACTTCATAACTGTATATTATGCATCTAAAATTACATAAGGCATTCAAAATAGCTAAAGCTTCCTTATCAGTCACAGCATAGTGGCGCTCAGATTGTAAAAAGTTTCTGTGCATGGAAAGCTATCAAGTGTAACTTAACATTTTTTCACTGTAATAATACTCCACCTACACCATAATTTGATGCAACTGTGGCATTGAAAAATGGGTTTGAGTAATCCAGGAATATCAAAACTAGTGGGGACAACAGTTTCTTTTTTAAAAGTTTCAGAGGCTGATTCTTGTACAACATTCCATTTATAACCTACACCTTTCCTGGTTAAATCTGTCTGAGAACAAGCTATTACCGAAAATTTACAAACAAGCGTTCGGTAGTAACTAGTTATTCCTAAGAACTGTTGAACACCTTTTACCGTGGTTGGCTCTGGAAAGTTTATATGGCACAAGTCTCATCATGCACAACCTTTAACCTATCTTTGGAAACTATATACCCCGAGAAAATGAATTCGACTTTAAAGAATTCACACTTTGGTAGTTTTGCTTTCAAATTAAAGTGTCTTAACCTTTGAAGAGCCAGTTCCAGTTTCCTAAGGTGACCTTCCTATGTGTATGAAAACACGACTAGATCATCCCTGTAGGCATGAAGTATCTCGCCTTGTATGTCGCCAAACGGAATTAATTATACCAGTAAAATCTTTAGGTGCAAAATTCAGCTCACAGGGCAGCGTTAAGAAGTCAAGGTCACTCTCAAGGAACTAAATTCCGTATAGTTGGTGCTGTTCTCCGCCAAAGGAATGTGATGAAAACCTCTTAACAGATCTAATGAGGTAAAATAAGCACCGATATCATCAGCAGATAACACTGGAAAAAGACCGGGAGCGGTGTCCTCATTTCGTTTGCGAAAATTGACCCAAACTCTCCAAGTGCGATCGTTCTTAGGAATTACAGTCAACGGGAAATTATATCGGCTAATCGATTTCTTAATGGCAACTTCCTCAAGCATCTTGTCTACTTCCATAGAGATCTTGTTTTGAAATTTCGTGGGCAGCTAATAAGATAGAACATAAATTATTTTATTTGAGTCTTTTAGACGTGCCTGGTGTTCAGTCACAATATAGTCTTATCTAAACTCCCAGTGTTAGTGTTCAATACGCCACTATAATCTTTCTAACTTACCCATAATAGGTTTTAAAACTGTCATCCCCTGTCGATTGGACATTTTCAATTTCTGCTACTGTTAATATCCTATGGTGAAATAACTCAACATCCATTAAAGGTACATTCTTATTAGCTATCAAATCGTTATTCAAATGATTAAATACTACTCTCACTACTCTGTGATTACTGGCGGTGGTATAAACCTCCTCTGTTGCAGATAACCCATGAGTTCTAATTGCTTCATTTATAATAAAATATCTGATCCAAGCAAGAACTTCTTAACTGTCACAATAATAAAAAAAAAAAAAAGGAACATGGGGTTTTATGATCTGGGTTAGACTGGCGAGTTATTAAGAAAACTTACTACATTTAGCCTCGTCATTAATCTCTGAAACTTACCAAACGCCTGTTGGTTCCTCGATATGAAACTTTCTCTGTGGGAAGCCTTGAAATATTTTCCCTTGACCAACACCAAGTTTCGCTGGAAATAAAATTATTTTATTCGGTGACATAGATGGATACCCCAAAATTGCCACAGGGAACATTTGAATCCTATCTACCACTATGAATCATCAGTGAAAATGTATTTACTTGTACGGTACTAAACCTTAATTGGACTCTCTCTCTCTCTCTCTCTCTCTCTCTCTCTCTCTCTCTCTCTCTCTCTCTCTCTCTCTCTCTCTCTCTTAATGAATGGAATTGTTGTATTAGGCCGAAGAATGAATAATTCTTCGTGTCCAGTCTTGGGTGTTGAAGTGTCGTACGCAAACGCCTTACGTTTTCTCCTTGGTAATTCGGGACATTCCTTAATTTCGTACGAGGAGAGAGAGAGAGAGAGAGAGAGAGAGAGAGAGAGAGAGAGAGAGAGAGAGAGAGAGATTATTAAACGTTTAGAATATTTGATAAATACTAAACTTGCAGAAATTTAAGGAAAATATCCTCTAACCAGTTAGAGAATACTTTCGTTTTTACGTGTATTTCTTTTGGGCGGAGTCCCAGGATGTGAAGGGAGTAGTTATCAAACAAATTGTCATTTGAAGATCAACACCGAACATTGTTACAAGTCTTCAGTGAAGACCCTGTGGTTCGAGAACTGTCAATTAAGAATTGTGAACATTGCTCTTTGGAGGTAGGAAACATTTTAGATTTCACAAACTGTAGATTGTGTTTTTCATTTAACATATATCTCGCTTGAATTTGACCATTTTTACATTGT
Source organism: Macrobrachium rosenbergii (assembly GCA_039081455.1). Classification (NCBI taxonomy): domain Eukaryota; kingdom Metazoa; phylum Arthropoda; class Malacostraca; order Decapoda; family Palaemonidae; genus Macrobrachium; species Macrobrachium rosenbergii. The sequence continues at coordinate 172,371 of JANJGK010001469.1, read as the reverse complement.
GTGTACTATGTAAGTAAGATGGGAGGAATTCCCATATCTTTATTTATTTATTTATTTATTTATGTATTTATTTTGTATTTGTTTAACAAGGGTTTTATTTGACTTCTTCAGATGTTTCGCTGAGGAAGAGGTTAAAATGTACTCATTGGGAATACACTGGACATATATATGAATATATATATATATATATATATATATATATATATATATATATATATATATATATATATATATATATATATATATATATATATATATACTTATAAAGTAAGAATAAAAGATAAAAAAAGACAAAAGTATTTTATTCTAAATCCTCGAATCGTGTTAAAACAGTAAGTAGAGAGACAGTTCAAGATGTGATTCAAAAAAGAAATAAGCTTAAAAATCTCTTTGCCAATAAAAGCGTGAAGTTTGTATATTCCCTGGGTTACATTCATTAAGTTACTCTTGTATTTAATTAAAGCAGATTCTGTTGCAATATAAAAAAAAATACTTTAGACACATCCCACTGACTCCTGTAATTGAAATGATTCAGTGGAAACTAAGCATTCGACACTTGTCCTGTTCTCTCACTATATCTGTATTCTATAGTTCTTGTTTCCAGGCCCTTGCCCGTTTATCTTATATAACAATATTTGCAATTCTCGCAAGGAACCCAATGTACAGTACACATAATCATACACGCACACACACAAACACAGATATAATTATATATACATATATATATATATATATATATATATATATATATATATATATATATATATATATATATATACATATACATAATTATATATATATATATATATATATATATATATATATATATATATATATATGTATATATATATATATATATATGTATATATATATATATATATATATATATATATATATATATATATATATATACATTATATATAATTATCACACTTGGAATTTACTGGGGGTGGCCGCAAAGGTTGGCACGTGGATTTGCTCAGTAAGGAGCATGCAAGGGGGATGTGTGTTAGTGTGTTAGATCTGGTGTCAGGCAGGGTTCTGAGACTGAAGCCGCTGGCTGGGCCTTTTTAATAACCTCGCCAGCTTATTTTCCTGCTCTTTCCAGGGGGTGTTGGGAGCGCTAGTGTCTGCCCTCGGGTTTCAAGAGGGCAGCCACTCACATGGGTCACGATCTGTTTTCTGCAACCTCTGGCATTCCCACGTTCACCAGTTTCTATGGGGGACTCAACTCTCCCGGCGTGTTTGGGGAGGCTTTTGTCTCCATTAGCCTTTTTAGCTGAAAGGAGGTATTTCAAGCAGTCACCAGTTCTTCAGAAAGGTCAAAAGATGTACCAAAAATGGGAGCATGGAGAGAAAGTTATTTAGGGGCTGAGTCTCTCACGCCCGTCTTCAATTAGTTATCAGCATGAAAAATACTACATTTCATTTATAAACCAGTTTAGGGGCTGGGTTTGCTTATAAAGTGGTTTCCCACATAACAGTATATATATATATATATATATATATATATATATATATATATATATATATATATATATATATATATATATATATATATATATATATATATATATATATAGACTTGATATGCCATTTGCAAGGGAACCTTAATAACGGTTTCGAGTGCAGAGTAATTCACATAGATTTTGGTGCTTCAGAATCTTGGAGTGGGTGGAAATGTTTTAGGATTACTTCAAGATTTCCTTACAGGTAGGAAGCAGCGAGTTGCTGTGGGCGGCATCTTTAGTGAACCGAGACCTATTGTTTCTGGAGTTCCACAGGGTAGTGTTCTTGGTGTTCTTGGTCCACTGTTATTTTTAGCATATACAAGTGACATGGTTGTTGGTCTGGAAAACAACCTTGTTCAGTATGCCGATGATGCAACACTTGTGGGTGTAGTAAAATCTCCACTTTTGAGAAATAAAGCTGCCCTCGGCCTCAGTCGGGACATGGATCGGTTCAGGCAATGGTGTAGTCGGTGGGGTATGAGGCTAAACTTCCAGTAAAACGAAAACACTATTGATTAGCAGATCTCATACTGATTTCCCACCCCATCCTCCCGTTCAGTTGGATGGAACTCTCCTGAACGAGTCTGATGCTTTAACTATTCTAGGTGTAACTCTTGACTCACATCTAACTTATGAGAAACATCTAATGAAATTTTTAGCAAATGCCGCACGAAAGTTAGGTATTGTTCGTAAGGCCTCATATGTTTATGTGTGATAAAATCAGTGCAATCTCTTTTAGGTCATTTGTACTCCCTTTACTAAAATACTGCTCTCTTGTGAGGACGTCCGCTTCTGCAAGGGATTTATCTCTTTTAGAGGGGTGGTTCGTGGTGGTAAGTTTCTGTTTCCTAATGGTAGTAGTTCTGACTGTTGGACTATCGACGGATGGTCTCTTGTTTGTCACTTTTTCATAATTTGTATTCAACAGAGATCTTTCACATTCACAATTGGTCCCTCATCCCCTTTGCCTGCCAAGAGCAACCAGATTCGCTGAACAGCAGCACCAATATGCAGTAAATGTGCCTCGCTGTTGAACTCCTCAGTTCCAGAGGTTCTTCATTCCTCACACCGTTAGACCGTGGAACAACCTCCCGGAGGATGCCATGCAATTGGAACTTCAAAAGTTCAAGCAAAGCTGCAATGCATTGCTACCCTAATACTATTCTCCTTGCATTTCAATACATTTTTATCCGTTTATTAATTTATTTATTTTACTTTTTTAATAAGTGAGTGGGATCTATTCTTTCTGTATTTCCTTTCATCTCCTCTTACTTCTTCCTAATGAGCACCATATTCTTCGGAAGCTTGAATTTCAAGTCAATGGCCCCATTGGGCTTGTTCCATATGAATAGGTTTCATCTTCTGAAAAATAATAATAATAATGATAATATATATATATATATATATATATATATATATATATATATATATATATATATACATGTATGTATGTATGTATGTATGTATGTATGTATGTATGTATGTATGTATGTATGTATGTATGTATGTATGTATGTATGTATGTATGACTGAATCACGAAGATGTGGAACGTGATGAATGGATAAATAAAGACAATAGCCGCGAAGGGAATAGTGAAACACGGAATGGTTGCTAGGCCTTTTGACTTACTGTTCTTTACTTTGCAGACTGATAGAAATATATACAAATAAATTTACAAGAAAGCTCGTATAAGTGACAGATGGGGATTATAAAGGAACAGATGTACCTAGAATCCAACACAGTTGAAGAATTATTGGACCTATCAAAACAATGGTAAATATTTGAAAGGTTTTACAAAAGATTAGGCCCAACAGCTCGGAAGCATGGAAGGTTCAATTAACAGATAATACAGGGAAGGAGACTAACCACCAAAATTGACCTTGGAAACAATAAGCTGATTACACATGTTTATAAAAGTAAACCAACTCAATATAGTCTCCTTTTGGTAAACAATAACAATTTTTGCAAAATGAACATTTAAAAAAATATATTAAACATATAAATACATGGAAAATATATATAAGGTAACTGATTAGTAATTAAGTAAGTGATTTTATCTTTAAGGAAAGAAATTTTGGTTCTTGAGAGACAGATGTTCTTGAAGGAGAGGCATGGTTAGGGGAGAATGTCTTTTTTAGTTTCCTGTAAAGAAAACTATTGTGCCGGCTTTGTCTGTCCAACCGCACTTTTTTCTGTCCTCCCTCAGATCTTAAAAACTACTGAGGGTAGAGGGGCTGCAAATTGGTATGTTGATCATCCACACCCTAGTCATCAAACTTACCAAACTGCATCCCTCTAGCCTCAGTAGTTTTTATGTTATTTAGGGTTAAAGTTGGCCCTGATCGTGCTTCTGGCAACGCAACAACACAGGCCACCACGGTCGGCTGAAAGGTTCATGGGCCGCGGTTCATACAGCATTACGAGTACATCGAGACCACCGAAAGCTAGATCTATTTTTTATGGCCTTGATTATAAGCTGTACAGAAAACTCGATTGCGTCGAAGAAACTTCGACGCATTTTTTACTTGTTTCGTTTCCTTCTCGTTCATTAACGAAAAGCAAAATTACGGCAATGAAGATAATTTTCATGAAAAATTTAGTGAACACTTTTTTTTCAAACTAACTGACTCATGTGTACAGCGCCATCATTTTTCTGTTGTTAAAAACAACATCCTGTGAAGCTTATTGTGAGTTCCCGCTTGCAGCAAAGCCTCTTCGCGGATTGGGTCTTTGTGGGGAGCTACCTCTTGTAGACGGAAAGGGCAGCACAGGATGTGAGAGGGATGCATGAGTACAACTGCGCCGATTGTTGCAGGATTTTTAATTATCATAAACTATAACGATATCTTAGGTTGGCGTTGCTTCCACCATTTCAAAGATGTCGTCACATGTGTGTGTATATATATATATATATATATATATATATATATATATATATATATATATATATATATATATATATATATATATATATATATATATATATATATATATATATATATATATATATATGTTACGCTTAATGTGGATAATTGCCTAATGTGAATATTAGGCAAAAAAATTGCCTAGTGTTCACATTAGGCAAGCATTTTGTACAATGTTTACAATGGGCAAATTACTTGAATAATGTTCACTTTATGCAAGACTTTCAGATTAGGCAACGGTATTCTGCCTGATGTAAACAGACTGAAGAACCACGGTCGCTGAAGTGGAGACTCAAAGAATGTTGTTCGAAGCTTTGGGTTTCTATCATTAAGAGTCGTTGTGGACAGGGTAAGCGAGGCAGAAGCAGAGGCACAGGCACAGACAGAAGCAGCAGTTCCAACTTTCCAAAAGATCCGTGCTTTGGCTGGTCAAGGACAATCTAATGCAGCAGCACGGATGACAAGACGAGGCAGACACCTGCTTGGGCCATTGTCCATTGGTCGGTGTGCTACGCTGAGGGTCCCGGATGTGGATCGTGGTCCAACAGATCCCAGATATACGTTTGTGGTCGTCCTTAAGGAAGAAGATGGGCTATATACTGTAGGTTGCCGGGAGGGAATTCTAGGACCAAAATTTACAGCTGCTGGCCCAAGTGCAATCGAACTTCTTCTTCTTCTTCGTTTTAACGTGCTTTTATACCCATTTTTATATGGGCTAATCACGGTGCCTTCTTTGAAGGACTTTGATTTGGCGGTGGGGTAGGCCGTAACCTCGACCGGCTGCCCTGCCTGACATCGCTTAGACCCCGGTAACGAATGTGTACATGTATTACCGAAACCCCCGCTCCCTTTCTCCCAGCAGCACGAGGAGAACTGGGCGGGTAGTCCGACAGTTCGAGACGTGTGAGGTGTCTGTTATGTTTTTTAGAAGATGTTGGAGTGGCTTTGTTTATGTGTGTATTAGTCTGTAACATCCATTTGCTTTCAGCAAACCTATCCGTTGATTACATACGTAATCCCGGGATGTCTACACGGATAGCAAAGTTTCCGCCTCTGACTGGTCGGCTGCGGGGATTGAACCCTCGCCACAGGCTTCTATGAAGTCTGTGGTTGCCACTCTACCAACCAAGCCATCGCGGCTCTCCCAAGTGCAATCGAACAGCCCACTATAAAAGCGGAAGAGGTCCCTGATGTCTGCCTATCAAATAGAACAGCAACAGCATGGGCCACTGGTGGACAAGGATACACTACAGTAAGTGTCAATGTACAAGTCAATGTATATCAGGACGATGCAGCTGCGTAAGAAAGAGACTTAAATGCAGCTCTAGCTGTCATTCTGGCAGAGCATGCAAACATTAAATTTGTAACTGGACTCGACTCGAACTTTTATTGATCTTTTATTGATTTTGTTTGTTTATTCTAATAAACTGCAATTTCTAAAACTGTCTCTAAATCGACCTTATATGTAATATATGTTGACATAATCTTTAACAATGTGCACAGTGTGAACATTAGGCAATGTTGAAGCAGTCATATTCACATCAGGCAAAACTGAGCTGCATAATGTGAACATCAGGCATTTTTTTGCCTAATGTCGACAGTTTGTAAACATTGTGCAAATTGCTTACCTAATGTGAACATTAGCCAACTTTCTGCCTAATGTTCACATTAGGTAAATATCCACATTGAGCATAACACACACACACACACACACACACACACACACACACACACACACACACACATATATATATATATATATATATATATATATATATATATATATATATATATATATATATATGATTATTATCACTTTTGTACGTGATTCATTTATGACACATTACCACAGGTGAAAAATACACCCCGTTTCTTATTTTTCACCTGTGGTTATGTGTGATATATATATATATATATATATATATATATATATATATATATATATATATATATATATATGTATATATATATATATATATATATATATATATATATATATATATATATATATGTGATCCTTGTAAATCAAGGTTTTCTCTGTGAGTTTTCTAATAGAAGTATTCCATCACACAGCCAAAAAATTTGGTATAAGAAATGTTTTGAAATAAATATTGACATCATTTGGATAGCTTAATTAAATATTGTCATGAATCATTGAGAGAAAACCAGATTATAAATTTCCAATAAACGTTGCAAAGTCGAGTGTACTGACCATACACTGAATTTAATGGGGTGAATCAATTGTAAATAAATTATTTGAAATCTGTTCGTAGATCTGTAGCATTAGTGGGCAAATTTCACCTGAACTTTAAAAAAAAAAAAAAAACAATTTGCACACAAACACCATCACGCTGGTTAAGAGTACAGACTAATGTCCCCATTACAGATACCACCGAGAATCCACTCTGAGCTATTTCTGAAACTCAGTTTAGTGAGGTGCTTGCTTTTTTTTGCGAATTGCTTTATCTTCTTAGTTTATTACCAGATGATATGATGTTTGCACGTATGTAGACTCAAGGGAACCACTGAGGTGGATAATGGGTTTATACTTTATTATTGTAGTTCAGATATGAATAAACGGAGTGGGAGTTATAACTATTGGTAAGTGGGAAAAAAGTGACAAAAAAAAAAAATGGTGACAGCTCTTAATAGTGGTGAATTTTTTTTTTTTTAGCCTCATTTTGCTTATCTCAGATGGGTATTTGGGTGAGGGAAAATACAAAAGTGTAATACAAGGATGGATTCTAGTCTAATATCACTGTGGTGGCCTACTGCTGTAAGTCCTGATTCTGATTACGGTATGGTTCATTGAATATTTTTGATGTTACGCCACCCACTGGGTAGTAAGCACCTGATGACAGATTATAGTATTGGGAAGGTCCTAGGAGAGATGCCCCTGGCCGTGTGAGTGTCATGATTAAGTATGACATACTGAAAAATGGAATCATAGTTCCATTCATTAAGTGAACTTAGGACTGATATATATATATCTCTGTAAGCACATGAGAAGAGTGCTATTGTGAAATCACAGTTTGGTCAACCGAGACGCAAACGTCATCAGTAAGCATCCGTGTAGTGTTTTATAGACAGTATGTCAGCATATGTCAGCATAAACTCAGCGTCCTCTTTTTGGTCGGAGCTGTGGGCTGTCACGTAAGCCGTGAGAATCCTTGGAACGAGGTCGTGTGTGTGTGTAAGTGATAAGTCTTGTTGTGATGCAAGTATGAAAGCTTAGATAGAGATCAACATGGTAAGCCATCCTGTGTAGACCATTGTTATTCTGTTGTACAAACCTTTCCAGAATACAAAGAAAACCCATTATGGAGTTTGTCTAAATCCTACAGAAGAACTTTACTATTCCCAAGACGATAAACTCATGTCACAACCATGGAACAGCATTGAAGATGCAAAAACAATTTCTCTGACTGCGTTTTAAACTCAGTCTACACAATCAAACGTAAGATGGGGATACTCTGGCGGAGTACCCTACTACATGAGGACTCGGCACCCTAAGTTAAGTTAGCTCACAACATTCATTTATCTTGATTTAGTGCTCTAGGCGAGGTTGGGTGGGGGTTCCAGGTGGGTCGAACCCCCGAGGTAGGTAAGGACCTGTGCCCCAGCTTAGATTAAGTTTTAAACACATGACCTTGTATTTCACGCGTTTTTGGTGTCCCCACTCAGGAACCCCGGTTCCCATTGGGATCCCCATAATTGTAAGATATAAAGGGATTCCAGTATATCTACAACTATTTATTTGGCAATGAAAGGAATGCCAGGAACGTTCATAGCACACACTGAAATATAGGGGAATCATATTGTCAACTCTAGTCTGCGATTATAGTTTTAAAAAATTCACTGGAGTCTCTAACGTTGTTTAGCAAATGATAAAAGATATTATAATTACAGCATTAACATAAAAAGACACCTCGTCCGTCTTTCCCTCATAATAAATGAAGAACATTCCTGATGGCGACAATGCCAATAAATGTGATACAAAATGCAAACACATTTCCAAGGTGTGTATGAAAATGTTTATGAACATGTGCACAGATGTATCTCTGTATGCAAAGCTTTTTGGTGTGGTAATCATTCCCTGCATTCCCTTCTCGAACTCTCATAAAGGACCCTTCCTGGACCGAACAGGTATTGAATGACAAGAGGGGAAGCGTCATTGCTATTCCCTGAACCAAAACTAAAATTATTCACTGCATTCCAACCAAAGTGTTAAATGCAGGTCTTATCTCTTTTCATTAAACCAGTCGCTATTTTCTGTACATGAATTCAGGACATATCTCCATAAATAGTATGCAAATTTACTACGATGATCGTCAGGGAGGAGTATTAGGAAACTAATCTGTTGCAATATTCGTCTTCCAATAGACCACTTAAATCTCTTTATTTTAACTCCTCTTGTAGGGAGCTATAGAAAGAGCTATACTCATTTACACAGCAATTAGTAAAAGAGAAAAAGGAACTCGCTAAAGACTGGCATGAAGAATCTTTCATAACTTTCCACAAATGAAAGCATAGAGTCCTTTTCCATTGTCCTAATTGACAACAATGAAACTTTGCCAACACTGGTCGTTTGAACTGAAACTGCTCAAGTTTTCTCCCATTGCCCATAAGTTTGATCTTTCTGTTATTATCAGTCATAAAAGGCATATTGCAAGAATAGAGGTTGGCTGCAGTTCGCCATAATAAAAAGCGACTATAGAGTTTCGTACTGAAAGAAATTTTTGTTCTTCAGTATTGTATTGGTCCAAATATTCGAATCCTTTGGTTATGCAATTACTGCATTGTTTATCTCTTATGACTGCATCTGTCATGGTATTCCTTTTGCTATTATCTGATAATGATATCATATGGAGTACCTTTAAAGTAAAAACAATTCTTCTTCATCTGTAGGATTACCGATTGATAAATCTGTTAAAGAAATGCAACACACACAGGCACACACACACAAACTCGAAATATAAAATTTTTCATATAGGAAAGGACAAATACCAGTTACAGAATTTTAGACTATCTTTTATCCAGTGCTTTTCCTTATAATTTGCAGATAAAACTTTAAAAGCTGATACTTGTCTGAAGCATTTTGATGACCATAATTATGCTTTTACACATAAATTACAAAAATTATTATAACTCTAATACTAGCATCACCGACTTTACATTCAAAAAGTTCTTTATCTTTCTGTGTGAAATAATTGACATCATAGCTCGACAATTCAAGAGCGAAAACAAAGAAATAAAAGAATAGAGGAAATGAAAAGAAAAAGTTAAAACAGAGAAAGACGAGACTTCCAGTCGTGCCTTCATCAACAAGCCCGGACCCGCACTCGGCCGAAGTGACGTCGCGCATAAGGCCTCTCTTGGACATGTCCACCAAAGCTTGGACTCCAACAGCTTCCAGAGATTTTGAGAGTATATAGAGCGACAATATGGAGGTTTTTATCGGTTAACAAATGCATCAAGAGATTAAATAGAACAAAAAATGATGGCTGAGAAGTGATTTTGAAGTAAAGAAACCTTTGGTCGCGAAGGAATGATATGTCTGGGGAAGGAATCTCGTTCCAAGGTAGAAGTTCCACCTCCATACTGTGTAGCTTAGCTTTACCACCACATCCTAATACGGAAAATAGCTTGTTATTTTGAGAGGCGATTCACTAGTCAGGTTGTATGAAAACATCATGCTCAACATTAAGTGAGCTGTATTGACATCTTATGAGGCCTGATGGGAATAAAAGCTTAGGAGGGAACTGCCCTTTGGCGTTTGCAAGAGACCGTTGAAGTTAGAACAACGGATTTCATCTTCACAGCCTGGCATCCGGGACCTGAATTCTATGGGCTGCAATCTATTTAGGACACCTGGGTTGTTGAAGTCTCACTTCCCATTGTTGGTGAAAAGGCACTTCCCTGGAAAATTGATATTATTTTTTAAGACTATCATTTCACGCTTAGCTTACAGATTTTGGCATTATAGAGAGATAAAGGATTTTTTAATGAGTGATTATTATTATTATTATTATTATTATTATTATTATTATTATTATTATTATTATTATTATTATTGTTGTTGTTGTTGTTGTTGTTGTTGATGATGATGTTGTTTTGCTGTTGTTAGTGTATTGCTAGAATTATGATAAGGTTCACTGAGGAAGAGTAAGTGATAGCTTTGAAGTTACTAAATGGAATCGAACAAGATATAATGTAGACACTAGCATGAAAACGATTTTTATGTGATTATTTGAAAAAATTATCATAAATTTCCAGTCAGACATTTAAAACCGCAGAATTAATTACTGATCTGCGATGTAAATAACATCCTGTATTATTATATCTGCTCCTTGTCGAACAACAAACATAAACGGCAATGACAGTGACAAAGTGGTTTGGAATATAAACATCTGTTTCCTAAATGATTATGCAAGCATAGACGTGAACCAGAAATAATCCCAGGCGTTCAGCCGTGAAGTTCACCAACCGTTCTTGACCTGAGATCAAAGTGGTGCCAGAGAGGAATAACCGCATTCAGCAGACAAGGAAGGATTCACTTTCTGTCCACTGACGCATGACGGCGACCATCCCGGTTGATTTCCCTCCAAGGGAAGCAATGATTTCAGCACGAGTAACGCTACAGTTTACAGTCTGGAAGAACCACCTCGCCATAGCACCATTTCCATTTGACTCCTCGGAGTAGAACCCCAGGAAGGAGGCAATACTAATTTTCGTCACTGGTACCAAAAAAGAAGGACAGTCGTTCTTCTCTTCGGAAATGACGGGAGGTCAGCGTCGCGCGGAGTTTATATCAAAGGAAACGCTCGACTTTCCCCCTATTTCCAGAACCTAAGTAGCGTAGCCCTATTCTTTTATCATCAGCCTTTAATCTCCGATGCATTGCTTATATCAAATAGATATCGGAGAAACTTTTCGCATAAGTTCTCCTTCTTGTAATAACAATCCTCAGGAGTTTTGTAAATACCAATAATGTTACCAGTTACAGTGAGAGTTTCTTATTAAAAACCCTCATTCACGTTTTAGGCATTTTTTAAAATAAATTTCCATCTAAATGGTTAGAGGATTGGTTACAAGGGTGTTTGTTCACCTAAGTTATTATTTCAGGATCACAGACTGTGCTTTTTGAGTGGGAATGAACTAATCTCTTTGTTGTAATGACAATTATCTTTTGGCATTAACTGTTCCAAATGAAATTCAGTAACTGAACAAAAAGCGCGGAATGAAAGGAAAATGATTTTATATCATTGTTTTCTATTACGTATTCATGATTATTTTATGCTGTAAAGACTCATATATTTCCTATTGTTATATTACTGGATATAATTCTGCCATAAATTTTGTAATGAATCATGTTTCCCATTGTTATATTTCTGGACATAATTCTGTCATAAATGACAAAAAAATAATTTGATTCCATTTGTTAATATGTTAAACACGGATAATACCTTATTTCCTAAATAAAAAGAGATCTTTTTTCATTTCTATTAAACTAAGTGATTTGCTAGACATGTTGATTAACAATCGCAATAGAAATCTGTATTGGCATTCAGCAATGAATAATGTCAATTAAGGACTTAATTTTTCCTTACTCAGTCCAACAATATCTAAATCCAAGTGTCGAACCACGTCTCGAACTCGGGTATGAAGTGTAGACTTCCAGTGCCCCATCCATTGTGCCTCTAAGAAGGATCAATATTGTTTGCTATGACACCCAGTTAAGTCGTCAGAGAAGCGCAAGGTCTTGATTAATGAAGGACTAGAGACGGATTTTCACGAAGAACCAGATCGGACTGGCATCCAATTTCAGAAATTTATGTTTCTCAATGAGGGCAGAGGAGACATCTAACGATTTTATTACACGGTACTCAGAAAGACAGGGATTACTCTCTAGTAGCAAGCATGCAAGGATATTAGAGAAGAGTGACGAAATGATTCTACAGTATATATATGGGACTAATACATCTATTTAGCATTATTTTATCATCGCTCAGTATGAAGAAAAATCGTAAGCATATCATGATTTTAGGCATAGAGGAAGTATAGGGTCCGTTATTATTATTATTATTATTATTATTATTATTATTATTATTATTATTATTATTATTATTATTATTATTATTATTGTCTATCACAGTCATCCTATTCGACTGGGTGGTTTTTACAGTGTGGGGTTCCGGGTAGCATCCTGCCTCCCTAGGAGTCCATCACTCTTCTCACTATGTGCGCTGTTTCTAGTAGCACACTTTTCTGCATGAGTCCTGGAGCTACTTCAGCATCTAGTTTTTCAGATCCCTTTTCAGAGATCTTGGGATCGTGCCTAGTGTTCCTATGATTATGGGTACAATTTCCACTGGCATATCCCATATCCTTCTTATTTCGATTTTCAGGTCTTGATACTTATCAATTTTTTCTCTTTCTTTCTCATCTACTCTGGTGTACCGTGGTATTGCGACATCAATGAGTGATACTTTCTTCTTGATTTGGCAATCAACGTCACGTCTGGTCTATTGGCACGTATCACCCCATCTGTTCTGATACCATAGTCCCAGAGGATCTTTGCCTGATCGTTTTCTATCAGTCCCTCAGGTTGGTGTGCGTACCACTTATTAATGGAAGCTAGCTGGTGTTTCTTGCACAGGCTCCAGTGGGGGGCTTTTGCTACTGAATCATGCCTCTTTTTGTACTGGTTCTGTGCAAGAGCCGGACATTCGCTTGCTATGTGGTTTATGGTCTCGCCTTTAATATTGCAATTCCTGCATATGGGTGAGATGTTATTTCCATCTGTTGTTCTTTGGACATATCTGGTTCTTAGGGCCTGATCTTGTGCCGCTGTTAGCATTCCTTCTGTTCCCTTCTTGAGTTCTCCCCTCTGTAGCCACTGCCATGCTTCATCGCTGGCCAGCTCTTTGTCTGTCTCATGTACTGTCCGTGCATTGGTTTGTGTCATTCCTCTGTTCTGTTTTTCATTCTCCTGTCTTTGTATATTTTTGGGTCTTTTATCAATTTTGCAATGGCGGAAGACGTCTTTGCCAAAATTTAGGACGAGTTCATTTTAAGGCAGCTCATTGACAACGGTCGAGAGGCTGAGTTGGGCGGTCACGGCCTCTCGATCTTTGAGCCCCAAAAATTACTTTAGATGCTTCTAGCTAAATAAAAATAATTAACAGGCATTATTAAAATAGAAATAAAAAATTTAGAATAACATACCGATCTTAATATCATCTTATGTTTATTTGATACCACTTTAATCATAATGCTACGACAACTAATTAATTTCCATTGCATAAAGGCCTATCCCATTTCTGCGCTCTATCAGATGTGGAGAAAGGCGTAGGCCTCAATGGAACCAGGGAAAGAAATACACAATAAGAGTTCTTTGGCATTTCCAGCACAAAAAACCCTCTTATTCATTTCCATTTTGATTCATTTTCAGTTTGGAATGCGATGCTTGGTCTTCGTTTGCTCAGATTCATTTTGGTTTTTGTACAGTCACTCTTTATTAAATCTGTTTACTTGAGCATCTGCTTACCCTGGCAATAACATTAAATTAGGGCCTTATGTCAAGAGTTATGAAAGTTTATCTAATTAACTGAAGTAACGGGAATCCTTCCATTGAAGAAGACCACCGAGGGATAAAAACGGGTTAGAGCAGCCGCAGAGTTTTTCGCCTTCCTCCTGCCACAGATGTTTGTTTGTCTTTCACGACTTCTCCTTCGGACCTTCAAGACTTCCTTTCCAAGAACTTTTAGCCAATGTTGGTCATCCATAAGAAGTTCTTAGAAGAGGACAAGTAATAAAGGAATATTTCACATCAGTAATTACAGAAATAAGATGTTTTAATCACATTATGAATGAGATATTGAAAAATAGTTATGAAATGGCTTGTTAAAACATAATGCTCAGTTATTTGCCTCTGAACTCGATCAGAGAAATAAAGCGCAGCATCTGAGGTGGGGCTCGCCCTGGTTTTCTCTTTAAAGGTGTTTCTTGATTTTATAATCTTACTGAAAATTTTCATTTACAAAAAGCAAAAATGGAGCTGTGAAAGTGAGAACTCCTAGCAGTCAAACATCAAATGGAATGCTTTGTATGCTTTCAGTTATAATCCTTTCCATATTTATATATATATATATATATATATATATATATATATATATATATATATATATATATATATATATGCATATATATATATATATATATATATATATATATATATATATATATATATATATATATATATATATATATATATATATATATTGTTGCCTTAGTATCACAGTAGTTATGTGGTGCAAGGAAATTGTAGCAATAATAAAAAAATATATATATATTTTATAAAACAATGACTAAACTCATGCCTTCTAAGGTACACATTAGCTGATAAATACTTTCTGCATTTCTTATTTGTATATGTGAAAAAGGTTTTAGTAATTATTTTGCGAATTGCTAGTGTTATTTTTTTTTCTCTCTCCAAAAGAAGTTTTCTGTTATTTCCAAAATACTTTTTTTCAGGCAGTGTTGACTTGCAATATTTGAACAGATCAGACATACACTACTAGGGCATGAAATAAGACGAAAAATGCCCGCATATTGGATGCCAACAAGTCACTAGGGAAAAGCCGATAAGATTGGAAAAGGCCTCCATGTAAACTCGCAAGTTTTTATCGGCAGGAAATAGAATTTTGTCTAAAAAACATACCCAGAGAATAATGAATTCAAAAGAAACAGAATCCTGTTTCTGTTCTTTTTACTCTGTTTTTTACCGGTGGCAGTCTGTTCAGCTCAAGGTTAATTAATAATACTTGAATGGCCACTGACGGTTATAATAGACTATGCGCATTGTACCAACGATAGCAAAAATGATAAATGCTTTTTTTATTGTAACTTATGTCGATGGTCCTTGAAGAGGGTGACCCTGGAAATCTCTCAAGCAACGTTCGGGTCCTTTGTCTCTAAAGATCGAAGGCATCAAAATTTCTGCTGAGCCTTTATCGAAAGAACCACCAAGAGAAATGTTCCCAAGGGAACAAACGCCTTAATGAGACGACTCCCGTAAGATCATTTTGTGAAATCCTCTGAAACAATATCATCATGAGGTACCTGAAGTGACACTTCACTTATCTTTTTCAAGTACCCTTTGCGACTTCAGATAGATGTCGAATCATTCAGTCATTTAAAGAAACATTGGAAGGTCTCACGTACATTTCAAGCATGTTTATTCATTGGTTTCTTGCTTCTTTGCCTTGAAGTGCCAGAGAATTTCAAATTAAATCAAAATCTTTATTCTCAGCGCAATTCGCCACCTCCTGGTTTCCCAACCCCAGTCCTAAAGGAGCGATGGATGCGAAGCTCTTCAGTTCATCTCTAAAGAATCCTTTTATCACCTGCCATCAGCCATTCTCTAAATAGCCCCAGCCTTTGATCTTCGTCCATTGTCCGTTTTGTGCGGTAATGAGACAACGGCTCGTTCCCCAGAGCCAGACGCTTGAAAAGGAAAAAGGCCGTTGGGTAATCACAATAACGAGATGGTGATTGAGGCAATTATTACTAACAGCTTTTACATAGTGTTTGCAGCTAATCGAATAAGAAAGTTTATGTTTTATTTAGATGAAACATGATGTTCCAAAATACATATTACAAGAACAGTTATCAGTTAAAAATGTTAGGAAATTTCTGACCTGTGCACCTTCTGTTGTTACGTCGTTATTCCTTTTAGGAGACTAAAATCATTGAGCTTCTCTTACGCATCTAAGAAGACCCCAATATCTTATATGCTTAAAATATAAATGGAAATCTTTCATGAAAATGTGTTCACAAGCATTGCCTTAACATCCCCTCCATTCTCCCCCTCTCTGCTTTCCAATTTGTAGTATCAGCTCCCATGCCCAAAGCCTCTGTTTTGACACTCGCTGTCAGCATGCTACTCCCTCTCTGTCAAAATCCCCGATCAGACCAATGTAACATTTCTATAGATATTTATTTAGACATTGCCACAGGTAGGTGGTATGTGATGTTTCTGTAAACGATACTTTCAGTCATTTCTCTTTGGTCCGTTGGACAGAACTGCACGTGCCGCATCTTCCACCGCTCTTCCTCTTCGTATATAACTTATGAACAATACATTCGATATCTGGCCACTTCTCACAGATTATTGATGCTGCTTGATTCGCTGTTCATTAACAAGTCTTTAGAGATTCCTAAGATTTTGAAGCTTTTGAACATAAAAGTTTTTCGGTAATTTTAATGTTAGGGGTTAGGTTAAAAGAAATTCTCTCATGCTGTTTCTGGCTGCACATAAGAAATTCCCTGAAAAAAACTGTGATAAAAAATAATCTGGACAAACTGGAAAATCCCTTGAACAATGAATCAAACAGCATCAGTATTCTGTGAGATTTAGCCAGAAATCCAATGCATTATTTGTACACACGAGAGATTCCAATCATCCTATTCAAGGAGCGAAGCAAGGTCCACAGTTACGCGCAACCACCGGGTGAAAAAAGGAATGTCATTGACTCTAGTTTAATAATTCAAACACTGGTTGCGTTTTAAACTTATGTCTTGGTCCGCTGAAGCTTGATGCTTTTGTAATTGAAAAAGATTTTTGATAAATATAGGCAAAGCGATTAAAATTCAGGTTTATACAAGCTTGGAAAATTACAGTTACCCTTTCCTGAGTTCTCAGCGTTTAGTGGGTCGTTTCATTTTGTGACCAGATTATCTTTTTGTTCACCTTTTACCATTCTTCCGAACTGAGTCTCGTTTGTTTCTTTGACGATTCGGGAATGCACACCTCGCGAAATCGCTTTGGTAAGGTCTTCTGACTTTTGTGTTCCTGCGGTTTTCGTTTATACTAAATCACGTGCAATCTCCTGTGATTAGCTGAGCATATATATATGTATATATATATATATATATATATATATATATATATATATATATATATATATATATATATATATATTATACACACGCACGCACACACACACACACACACACACACACACACATATATATATATATATATATATATATATATATATATATATATATATATATATATATATATATATATATATATAATATTATATAGAGACACGGGATGAGTGACAGCAAGGAAACCATTCTAAATATTTTTCCCCCTATAAAAAAATATTTCCATCCTCGAATTATCCAAACGAGAAAATGAATGTAGTGTAAACCAGGGAATCTGAGCCTAATTATTGAACCGTCTTGAGTGTTTATGGTACCGCCTGTTCTTTCTAGCACATTTCCCTCGCACTCTCAGGCACAGAAAATACTTTCCTTTATCATAAAAGTCTGTGAATAATATTTTCCCTCTCGTCAGCTTCTTTTGTACCCTTACGCAAGCCCCTGAACTCAGAGATTAGGTCCCTTGGAGACCCTCATACTTTCCTTTGACAACTTCTCCCATAAATATACATTAGACCTGCCACTTGATAAGCTTAAGTGTTTGAGTAGAAGCGAATGCTCTTTTAGTAAGAAAGCCTAGTGCAAAGAAGTGTTTTGAAAAGGAAATATTTTCCCATTTCATTTTTTAAGAAATAACAAACTGAATTCCTTATGGAAATTTTGTATACTAATCCTCGTGCAGGTAAGATGACTTATTGCTGATGGCCCATTTAGTAAAAAGCTCAGTAGTCGTAAATATTATTTGTGTCATTATTCAAATGCTTATGATTAATTCAACATAGATGGAATAATCAGTTCATGAAGATAAGTTTACCATAATCATTTCAAAATCTTAAGTTTTTTTTTGGTGGGGAGGGGGTAATTCAAACATATTATTTACATGTTTTTTTAAATTTTTATGAATATATAGGCAGAGAAAGCAATAAAAGATTTGTATTCCAAGAGCTGCTCCTGAAGAAAGAACCCGTCCTGGCATAAGGGCGTCTTCGTCTACAGCAGCATCATATTCATGGAATAATATTTCAATACCAGGAGTTCAGTCAATTTACGATTGATTTGAAATGAACTAAATAATAATGAGAAAAAAGGTGAAATTTCACTGCAGAAACAATTTTTTTTATTATTATCTTGGCTTAGATAGTACATACCTCTCTTCAAGATGATATAGGACTGACTTTGACTTTGAAAGTAAGCTACACGGAAACTTATGAGCATAGACCTCAACAGTTTAGTAGGTTCCCTATTCCATTAAAAAGATTCTCAAGAAAATATACAGTGCTTATCTTCACGTGAGAACGACAGTAGCAAGTGTGCACCGAAAGGGGTGAGGGGAGGGGAAGGGGAGGTGGGTGGAAGAGGGAAGGGGGAGGACACAGCTAAATAAACACTTGATCGTGTGCTTTGGAAGGGGAGGGGAGGGGAGGGGGAGGGGGATGTGTGGGGATGGGTGGGGAAGGTGATGGAAGAGGGAAGGGGGAGGGGAGGGAAGCTGGAAGGGGAGGGGGAGAGAAGAGAGAAGGGGAAGGGAGGACACAGCTACATTAACACATGATGTGTGATGGGGAGGGGAAAGGGGGAGTGGGATGGAAAAAGGAAGGGGAACTGGGATGGAAGAGGGGAGGGGAGGGGTCATATAGAAGATAGATGCTACTGAGTCAAAGAAGTTGTGAAAAATCCGAAGAGTTTCATACAAATCCTGAGACACTGGTAGAGGACACTGTAGGGTCACTAGGGGTCACTGCTGACCTACTGATCATGTAAGGTTGTATTGTCTCTGGGATTGAGTAACCATGCAAAATTTCAAGTCCTTCGGACGAAGGGAACAGGTCGAAATTTAATTTACAAGATTTGAGGACAGACAGACAGACAGACAGACAGACAGACAGACAGACAGACGGACAGACGCAGAAGTCAAGTTAAATAAAAGCATGTAAAAAGATTATCTCAATGGAAAATGTCTTTGCCAATCAGCTAAAATGTTCTACAGTTTGATAGTTTCAAAACAAAAGAATACTTATTTGTGTGTTCGATACAGAGAGAGAGAGAGAGAGAGAGAGAGAGAGAGAGAGAGAGAGAGAGAGAGAGAGAGAGAGATGTTTATTTCTTCTGCAGTTTTTCAAACGATAGCAATAAAAACTGACATCGAAACCCGTTCTTTCGGATATATTTGACAACAACATGTAATAAAAGAGGAACGAACATTATTTCATCAGTATGGGAGTAGATATTGCAACACATAAATCTCCTCCTGGAATGTTTCGACATACTGTATATCGTATTTTTGCTTTCATCTTAACGCTGACGCTTTCAAAGTCAAAGCATTAGTTGATACTGCATTTCGATACATAGTTAAATTTATGGAGTTTAATCATTTATATGACTTCTTTCTGTTCAAGGCTGCCAGGCCACAGTTTGGAATCATCTTGGGAATCACTTGCGAGAATATGTCACCTCTAAGGTTTGCGGTATCTAAGTGAATAAGAACTTTTGCAGCAGGTGCGTGAAGGATTTTGAGGTCCTAAGGCAAATTTTGTACCCCTGTTCATGGGTTTTGAAAACCTTTGGTCGGAAAACTCAGAACAATTTGCTTGTAAACAATGGACATTACTAAAAGAGGAAGCAGAGAGAATTCCAGCCTTTGTTGAAGGATGCGATACAACAAAATGCTATGGATGCAGAAAGAACGAAAGAAAGCATTTTATTTAATTTTATCGTTTTAGATATAAAAGTATGATTCTCATTACCAGAATTATTTATGAATATGCATGAATTGCTAGCATGTGACTGAGCCAGAAATAATTGCATACTATATTTCTGTTATAGCAACATGCATTATTTTAGCCGACAGCAATGCCTTCGGTCTTAATTAATGGCCATTGCTGTCGGTCAGTGAGCTTATAAAAATGAAAGCATGAATGAATGAATTAATGAATGAATCAGTCAGTCAAGAGATATTCACAGGTGTATGTCTTGCTGAGGATGTCTATGCAAATCTCTTCATGTCGTTACCATAATCTATTATTAATTAGAAAAGAACCAAAATGCCGTCTCTACCCTATATAAGCAAAGTCAGTTGTACCCTTATTGACGTCAACACAGACATGCGTACAAACTCTAACCTTGCGTTGTCAGACACAACTCGTGATACACACACAAACAAGTAAAGTTCACGAACGCATGGTATTTGAACAGGATAAAAGATGCAAGTTTACAAACATTTTAACATTGTGACGACGGGTATGAGCAAGGGCCAGAGTTCATAGCTTACTAATTTATTCAGACTGTTTAAGATTAAGCTAGACTTGTGCTGGCACGGGCTCTTGCTCCTGGAGCAGCCCGTAATATTTATTCAGACAACAAACACACGGGCCAATAGCTCTTGCCAGCGGAAATGTAGCGCCTGACGTAAGGCAGGTAGAAACAGAGAGTAAACACAACCACTTGTGTTTGTTGGCAGATGGAAATATAATACGTATAAATCGGAACATAACACAGGACTGAAGTTAAGATACATATGGCTGAGAACTGACAGTGCAATGAGCATGATGATGCGATACATTTAATATGTGATAATAATAATAAAGGAGATATATGTACAAAAGATGCGCGACGGATGCTGTTTCTTTCGTGCGCTCGTTGGGCCGGTGGTACCCAAAACAACAGTGTTAACCTTGAATACAAGATACGTGATAACAAATACTGACAAATAGGTTACCTTCTTGAATGACGCCACCTTCGGTTGCGACATTTGCGTCCACGTATGACATGACCATCAAAATATTGTGTAAAGTTTGGCTAGACTACCCTGTCACTCCATCTTTTAGCTTCTTTACTTAGCGCCAATAAAAATGAATTCAACAGTTACATATTTCCGTTACGATTGTTACATTTCGCTATACATATAAATACACAGCATACTACATAATCAATATATCAGAGTGTGCGCCACAGCAAAGGAATGAGCTTATTTTGGCATTCTTAACTTTCCCCTCCCGGGTGCCTCTCTTTCTCAAAGTACAGTCACAGTAAATATACAGTACATAGCTCCATTATGTGACATATGAATGATATTAGAGAATAAAAGGGAGAAACTCTCTTAGGTAAGAAAATGTAAAGAAGGTAAATATAAGTGAATACTCTTCTTTGTAGGGAGCCTCTTTGTGACAGGGCAATGCTTAGTCGCCTCTTGAACATTTCTTATAGATGCAAGACAGTTTTGGGCGAACACACACACGGCACGCATATATATATATATATATATATATATATATATATATATATATATATATATATATATATATATATATATATATATATATATATGTATATATATATATATATATATATATATATATATATATATATATATATATATATATATATATATATAATATATATATATATATATATATATATTATGATTAGCAAGAATTCGCTAGCAAATTGCCTCCCCTCCCCCCCCCCTCCTTTGTTGTTGTTGGTTGTTCTGTTGTGTTTCATTTACTGCCAGCCGGCCGATCGATAGACCATCTGTCTATCGATTTAGCACGGTCAGAAAAACAAGGGTTTAAAAGATTAACGCTGCTCCCCTTTTTTGATAAAGATCTTTCTTCGAGGCAAAAGTGATCTGTCTTGGGCGTTCTCTTACAGGCAAAAGCCTCCCCTGCGGCAGCAGGTGCATGAGTCAAAACCCCTGTGTTGGACGCACCCCCTGCCCCATAGGAGGGGATAAAAAGCAAAAGCCCACGAGGTCTCGACACACACGCGGGCTGGAAGATATGGAGTGAAGACGCCCTCAACACCTGGCCTCATCGATGCCCTTGCATCCCAACCACGTGGCCCTTTCCAAAGTATACTTTTCCTCGTGTCCTTCGACCGTATTCCAAGTGTTCGCTCCACCTCGAGCCCACACGCCATTGCTTGGAGTTCGAGGAGTCCCCATCGCCTTGCCCCTTTACGGAAGCCCTTGCATCTCCCCACGTGGAAGAAACTCGCCCTCGGAAATCGCAAGTCATCCACGGACTGCCTTCTACGCGCCCTCGGAAAATCTGCTAAGGTAAAGTGCCCTGGAAGAGCCCCATTTCAGTCACGCTTTGTCTCGTAATATTTGCTTAAAGAGAAAGCCAGAAATCACCCTTGTCTAATGTCCGTGCGCCTCTTGCATCGGCAGTATTAAGTCTTTATTACTCCTTTGGCACCCTCAGTGCAGCCTCGAATTCATTACTCCTTTGTCTATTTCATTACTGGCGTATAATGTGCATATCTCTCATTTCAGAGGGACCCATTTTCGTGGAAGCTTCTCGGACTGTGTCTGGAATCCCCCAGTTTCATTCAATCCCGTAGGAAATCCCCTTCAGGATAGTAATCCACTTGAGTTCCTCTTTCCCGTACTGATATCATTTATGTAAATACACTCCTTTAAATTTGCCCACGTGTTTTACGTAATATTTCCCTCAGTAACAAGAGCCCTATGCTCGTATGAAATTCTCCTTTGTTTTCTCTTTTTTTACGTTTTCCTGTACCCACGAAATCAGAATCACAAGGCTAAATTACCTTAAATTGTTGCTATCTGTCTCACAGGGAATATTTCAAACTAAAACCACGGAAAAACGTAAATATATATATATATATATATATATATATATATATATATATATATATATATATATATATATATGAAAATAAGAAGGCCCATAAAACACTATTTAAACGTTGAAACCATATATTTCGGGCACTTGTTTCTGTGCCCCTGTTCACTGGTAGAAATATATGGTTTCAACGTTTAAATAGTGTTTTATGGGCCTTCTTATTTTCATATTACACTGTAGTATTACAGGAAAAGACATTCATATATATATATATATATATATGTATATATATAATTTACATATACATAATGTGTGTGTGCATGTTGTATTGTAAATTATTCACATTGACCTCTAACAAGATAGAAAGATATTCGGTTACTCGAGACTTTTACTTTTCCAGATGGGAGACAACTTCTGGTCTCACATTTTATTTTCATCGCCAGTTGGTACTGCATTTCGGCCACGAAGTTCGAGCAATAAAACTTAGCTTAATCCTCAAAGTTTTTGTTGCTCATCGCTACTTGGGCGACATTTTTCCATCCAGGGAGGGAAAACCAGCGGAACTTTCCCCTTCCCTAAGTCCGTAATCTCTGGAACATTTCCAGTGGTATTCCAGCGACACGTTCCCTACATCTGAAGCTTAGATGAATGATTTTAAATTTTCTTATTAATCGCTGGATATGTAGGGAACGATTTTAATTAAATTATTTTCTATTTTATTTCGATCGTGAGTCTACTTGACCATGTTCACAGAAGTTGTCAATCACTGCATCCTTTAGATGAATTCTTCTCAAAGCCACCAAAGAAAATCTGATCCCATACACTCTAACATTCAAGATATCTCATTGAAAGTCTTCAGTTCTACCTTTACAATAAAAGGAACAAAGAAAGAAAGAAATATATGCAATAGTTTTGACACATAAGCGAACAGACTAAAATAATGTCAGCGCCTTGCATGTGAAAACTGATATGGGAAGTAATTCTTCATATCAGAAAATGCATTTAAAGTTGCTCATAGTTTTAATAACAGTCCTTAATCACATCAGATAGTAAAGACATCTTTTAATTTCTAGTTTTTTTTTCAGACTTTTTGGACACGCTTGTCATTATAAAGCCTTGAATTCGAAATAAAGATAAAATGAAAACTCTAACTACGAGGACAGAGAAGCGAATCGCACGCTGAGTAAAAACAATGAACCGAAAACTTTTAATAGTAACTGAGTTGAGTCCAAGGGTGACAGTATAACAGCTTCAGCTACCACTCTAACAAAAGTGAGGATATCCCATGTAACCATGAACAAGATAGACCGAAATACTATCGCATTATTCTATCACCAGGAGTAGTAATGGAATTGCAGAAGGTATATTTCCATTTTCATTTGTGGCAAAGGTCTGAGTCCAGCTGGAGTGGACAATATCAGATTCCGCGAGGCTGAAAATCTTAAGGACATCAAGAGGTTTGGGGGAGGATTCCTCTTCTTGCCCTTGACGGATGCTTTCTCTTTTTACTCAGTCTTCGTTACGTCCTCCATCTTCAATACCGATAATAGTGTACTGAATGAGTCTAAATATGAAATTTGCTTAATCAGTCGAGGTAATACAGATTTCCAAAGGATGCTTGGTTTCAGGGAATATGCCTTCGGAGCAGTCTTAGTGTAACTTCTCTCTCTCTCTCTCTCTCTCTCTCTCTCTCTCTCTCTCTCTCTCTCTCTCTCTCTCTCTCTCTCTCTCTCTCAAGACGAATTGCGGATGAATGACGAAGAGTCGGACTTTTCAATAGCCATTTGACCATTGGACGAATTAGGATCGTTACAAAGGCCTTCTGTAAACTCTGAAGTCTCATTGCATCGGAGTCTCTAAATACAGCTGTAAACTAAGGATTACTTTTTCTGAGTTGCATACTGTTTGAGAGAGAGAGAGAGAGAGAGAGAGAGAGAGAGAGAGAGAGAAACAAACTATAATTCCATTATTATAAACATTATCTGAAATTTTGCCATGAGAGAGAGTACATGATGTTTTAATAGTCATCAGAAGAAGAAACCCGGAAAATTCCCAGCGGTTCAGACTTGTCGTTTTCGTCGGAAAAGAAACAACGCATTGCCGAGCAACGCGCGTCATATAAAAGTTCAGTTGGTAAAAGAACTGCACGGGCATTCAGTATCCATTCTGCAGTTATTGCAGCTGTTATCCTCTTTGTTTAAGGAGGTTTGACAGGAATGATATGATTGAAGTATCGGTAGATGTTCCCAAGCTTCGTTTGTTTAACGTAAAGACTTTGCCGTTTTGACCTGTGAATTCATTCTCTCTCTCTCTCTCTCTCTCTCTCTCTCTCTCTCTCTCTCTCTCTCTCTCTCTCTCATGCGCAGGCAAAGCATGGTCAGCTAGTTGATGTAAGCCCTTTTGGCACGCAGCCCATTCCTCGTGATGGAAGCGGCATTGAAATGCAAAATCTGGGTCGACGAATAAGTCTCGGGGCAAAAGTCAAGAGACGTCATTTCCCTTTTAATAGAGCAATCAGATTCATGACCATTCTGATGCCTCTTCAACAAACGCTCCTGATGATCTTTCGGAATGGGAATGAAATTATGTGCAAAGAAAAGGGAAAGGAAAGACCACAAATGTTTTTATTAAATATACTTCAAATGCATAAGAGGAGACCTTGTGAATAGCAGAAAATCCGGACGTATTCTTGAGAAGTATCAACGTAACTGCTGCCTGTCACTCATAATTTTAGAGAGTTAAAACATTTTATGTGTAATTATTATAAAGCGAAACATTTCACCTACCAGTGAATCTACCGAAAAATGTTCCAATCAAAGGATTTGGTCTTCCACAGCAGACTCATGTTCAATTGCAGATTCCAGCTTTAAGTCTAAGCTTTTCCTCATGTCAAAAAAAAGAGTGAGTGAACAAATACCGCACATTATTTAGAAAGTTGAGAGACTAAAAGTGATCGGATTCATAGGCCTATACCATTTGAATCATGTACATCATTTGAAGTACGAGTATGAAAATACTTAAATGGCATTAGTCATGTCAACAGCCAACTAAACTAAAGGAAGCTTGCGGAATCACAGCTGTGCTCACGTCTTTGGCAAGTTTGAACATCATTTTCTTCTCTACGAGAGCCATCCACCTGCTGCCTTTTCAGGGAAACTCTTCCCCAGCTGGTCAAACGTATGACTGCAGTCAAAGGAATACAGTCACTGATAGTGTATGCATGCATTCATGGGAATCAATGCTAGTCTCTCTCATGTGAAACCTACTGGGCAGGGCAACCAATGCACTTGTCTGGACCAGAACTGACAGACACAAACCAGGAAATGCAAAAGGGTAAAAATAACCAGATTAACTGAAACCAAAAGATGAAGGCGACTCTTGAACCTTGGGTAATGGAATCATGAGAGCGGGAGTAAGGAGAGAATTCCGGAGCTATGTTGGAGACGTACAGAAACATCCGCCGGGACGAAGCAGTCAGGTGGCATCTGCCCTTCCTCTCATGCGGAAATGGGAGGTGCAGTCGCGTGAGTGGGCAATGAAGGTTTTCTTTCTCCTCAGCTGAATGATGACCAAAATACAATAAATAGAAAAGAGAGTGCATGAAGCAGAATCAGGGTCTCACAAGAGCTGGATCGCTGATTTGACGGAATGCTCCTGATTCAATCCAAGAAACAAGAGAGGCAATAGTATTATCGACAAGACTGGTTGCAGATGCTAGGTCATTGGAATTACATTGAATATAAAGCAATTTATTGATAGGTCGAAAGGATATAGCACATTTTTTCTACCAACAATTCGTACTGAAACAAAATAGTATCTGTGAGTTAAGTAAAAGTAATCTGCCCTCACCATTTAGGGGATAGAAAGCTGAAATCTCTCTTTTTTTTATTTTCTGATTGCCAAAATTTGTCCAAAAATACCAAATTGGAAGACATCAATTGATGATCACATAATGGTGGAGACGTAAAGAATGGGTATGGTTCACACACACACACACAAATATATATATATATATATATATATATATATATATATATATATATATATATATATATATATATATATATATATATATATATATATATATATATATATATATATATATATTGTAAAGAATAGCGCCAAAATACGCCATGAAACTGTTCTCCTTTCCCGCTTTGGGTTGGTTTGAACCTTTGAAGGTCGGGGGCATAGGGGCTCAGAAAATATAATTGTTGGGGACCAGTAATCTGCTTTGCACTGTTTTCTTTGGTACAGAAAGATGAAAATACCATTTTCTATGAGATAGCAGCGTGCCCTGGGTCAGGACATCGGCCCCCCCCCCCTACCCCAGTCCAGAAGCAATAAAAGGTCAGGGCGAAGGCAGCCGTTTCTCACACGCGGTCGCTAGTTTAAGCCGAGAAGTCAAGTCTCGGCGGTCTTGCCCCTGCCCTCCGTTTTCCGCTCGCCGCCACGTGGAGCCCATCGCTGCCCTTTGTGCCCCGTGTTCCATTCCACGTGGCCTTAGACGACTGCAAGGGGAACTGCAAGTCTCCAAACGCGAGCTGATACTCAACGGCGGCCTTTCCATCATCCCACGGGCGCCCTTTTTCCGCCCCAATCTACGACTTGAATCAGTACCTTGGTGAGGGAGGCCCTTTTGTAGACGCAACCACGTGTACCTCTGGCAGAAGACGAAGCTGGAAGCCGACGACAGCCCTACGCCCCTACAAATGTGGAAATGTACCCAAAACGAGTTGCTAGTCACGATTACTTAGCCCTTTTGCATTTATTAATTTCTGGGCCTATAACTTTGTGTTCCCTGATATTTCTTGGTTCAAGCCCGGCCCACGTGTTCACAGCTCCTTTCCTCTGAGTCACAAGTAACGCCTCGGGGAGTCCTTTGGCGCCTTCAGTGCACCCCCGAGTAATTCACTCCCCAAATTCCAGCATTAGATGTGTAACGGGGGCCCTAATATCGTTTCAGGAAGACGCCTGTAGCAGAATTATCCTTGGTCCGTGTTCCTGGCATTCCCAAGCTCAACCACCCTTCGGGAGGACTTCTACGGCAGTAATTTACCGTGTTTTCAGTTAATTTTCCCTTTGACCTTGTGTGCTATCAAATATAACTATTTTTATATCCACGTGTTTCACGCACTTCCCCTAGTGAAGGAGCCCTCCGCTCCGTGTACTTCTTTTTTTTGTTTGTGTTTTATATGTCCTGGGTATCTTACAAGGCCATTTTCGAGTAAAGTAATAATTGTGGAGTCATAAGATCCACCTGCACCAGGAAACATATAAATATATATATATTATATATATATATATATATATATATATATATATATATATATATATATATATATATATATATATATACATGCATGCATGGGAAGGTGTTATCTATCTTTCCTGCTAAGAATTTTAGGATAATTTTACAAACATCAAGTCTTTGCTGCAACACTCTATAGTCAATTAACCACTACGTATTGAAATCACTGAATAAGAAAATAGATGCACGGTGACTTGATCCATATTGGGTTTAGATCTCCGGCCATCTCGTTAATAAGGAAAACTCTCTGGTCACTCTGGACTAGAATCGTCCCACACACAAGCACTTTTGAGACCAGATGTCAGTGTCTTGTCTTATGGAAGTCAATTTCTTTGGTGGCTTCCTGGAACCTCTAAAATGAAAAGAAATTTCAGTTATTTATTCACGGAAGAATTTCATTTTAATATTGCATTATCATAATTTTTCAAATTGCTCTCTCTCTCTCTCTCTCTCTCTCTCTCTCTCTCTCTCTCTCTCTCTCTCTCTCTCTCTCTCTCTCTCTCTCTCTCTCTCTCTCTCTCTCTCTGTATATTTCCTGGTTGCAGAAATATTGTGCCATCCGCTTCCTTGACTTTCAAATACGAGTCATACTGAAATTTGCGAAGACATTTACATGCCCAGGACAGAAGGCAAAAATATTTCGAGAGATTCTTTTTGCCTGTAGGACCTTTACCAGAATATCTTTCCACTGAAAACTGTCTTTTTAATTCAGTCTTGTGTTTACGCTGAGGAAATAAAAAGTGGCTTAAAGAAATAGTGTCCAAACAAATCTTAAATCTGAAAGCGAAAATCCTGAGAGGAAAATTTGGTTTGTATTCCTCTAACCCGCGTCCAGTAATTCTCACGATTTTATTGAATTTACTCATTTCTCTCTCTCTCTCTCTCTCTCTCTCTCTCTCGTCTCTCTCTCTCTCTCTCTCCCTCTCTCTCTCTCTCTCTCTCTCTCTTCTAGTGAATGTCCCTTTCTTTGTTACACAAAAATTCAACAAAATGTTGCGCACAATAGACGCTTAAACTTCAAATGAATTTGGGCAGAAGACAATACATGACCTGATTTTCCATATTGTAATAGTTTGCGCCAGAATTTTCATTATCCTGTGAACAATTCCACGCCCAGGACTTTCAGTGCTCTAGGTTTTGTGCATCTTAGTGAATATTTCTAAATAAAGGAAAAATGTGCAATAATTCTCAAAATGATAAAAGGTGTCCTTACAAGTGTGGTGACCTTAAACTCATGGATTTTCTGAGGTCATTCCTTTCTTTTGCTGACTCTTAATCAAACTTTTCTTTTTGAAGCAAATTAGCTTGATGAGAAAACACGTTTCCCTCTTGCGCTGCAACCAGTTGTCTTGGTATCCGCGAAGGAAGGAAATTTACCGACAAATTCAGATCTACTGTAGTAGAGTTTTTGCCTTCCTTTTTCCTCTGTTACTCACAACAGAGAAAATAAGGTTTTACTCTGGCTGTGCTTTATTACCTTTTTCAAATTTGATAAACGTTAAGCTTGTATTGAAAGAAATGTCTTTAATTGAACCCGTTGCATTATTCCAACTGATTAACAGTAAAAAAGTAAAAATGTTTGAAAAAATTTAGCTCCTGAAAGATAACTATTTATTTTATTTATATTTGGTGACACTTCGAAAAAAATCACTGATATTCCGCTTTCACATTATGAAAGGAAAGGGTTTTCAATTAGGGTAAAATATTATCTAATTTCTTTCTGGCGTAAATTTTTACTTTCTTACGAAGGAAAATGACATCATTTATATGCGCATGTTCTGAGAGTTGTGGAATTGCGAATTTCATTAAGTGCACAATGAACTTACAGATATCACAAATTTGGTCATTTACTGCACATTTCTTGAACTAACCTGACATTTCTGATCATTTTAGCAATTAGCTCAGGGTATCTTTCCAAATGGTTAGTCGGAAGGGGCTCACTGGATTTTCCAGGAAACTGTTTCCCTCACGAAGGATCTACTTTCTGTCTGTCATTTGTGAGGCGAAGTCATTAACTAACAAACTATGGTGCCTGGCTTATTCTGTGGTATTGTTGACTAATGATATCCTAATGGCAAATTCCTTTTTCTTCAAAAGTCTCGTTTTCTAAATCTTCATAGAAAAAGTAAAAAGATATGCCCCTTTAACACATATATTTTAGTCCAATTTGAAAAGACGAGTAAGGAGAACATTCTCGTATAGCCTATATATCGCTGTGCCTTTCAGGTTTATATGTGCCCGGAAAACTGAGCGAGGTTGGGGAAAGAAGAGAAGAACATTTTCTTGTTACTGTCGAAATCCGAAGACTTTCCTTTCCGAGGCTTAAATATTCAGCGCCTGTTCACTCCCGTCACACCGATCTCCTTTTTAGTTCCTGCTTCTTTCCGGGTGTAAAAGTCAGTATTGCCAACAGCAAAAATAACGATATATAGAACATCATGGCGAGCAAGGTTCGCCAGCTAATCGCATGACCTGGGACCAAGAGTCCACGGAGAGGTATTGATGTTTTGCTGTTGATCCACATTCTCGGGTTGTTTTCCATTTTGCTGGACTGTACTTTCCATTTTGTATAAAATCGGGCAATAAAAGATGGGCCGAAGAAGTTATCCGAGGACCAAGAAACATTAGATTAACAATTATAGATCGAACTGTGGAAGCACAAAGAAGTTTTTATAGTTAGTGTGTAATGGATTTGAAATTCGTTAGAAACCAAACTGTCGTAATTGCAACAAAGATTAAAAGAACTGAGAAATTGTTTTCTTGCAAAGAAAATTTATTTTTCTCCAAGACTTTCGACATTCATTTACTTTGGGTTTACTGTGCGTGAGTTGACATCTCGTTTTCTTTCTAAGGAAAGCTACAGTAGTTCAACTACCTTACTTCACTAGGAATACGTATAAAGGAACCCTCATTATTCCTCTTATTACACTGAGGCACTTCTGCCATTCATACTAACTTTTCAAGAAAATGATTCTAAAATTGGTAACATCTTTTTTTCCAAGTGTTCGCCTTGCAATAGAATATCTCCCTCCATAATCACTTTCAACTTCATTTGAAAGATAAATGATAACTTTGACGGCAATATAGTGGAAGATAAGAACTGAAATATATAAAGCATAAAAATCTGTCTACTGATCACAGTCTCTTACTCTGAACTGAAGCCTCCTCATTAAAACTTTTGCGTGAGAGTTGAAATATAAGAATAAACAGAACTTTAATTTCCACCGAAAGTCTATATTTAATCCCATCATAAAATATCTGAATTCCTAGCTACGTGTTTTACGTCAAGCGCTTATTTTTTGGTTTCTGCAGCTCCTATAAAACGAATGACAAGTGCTCGTGAACACACACACACACACACGCACACACACACAAGTCGCATCAAAAGTTGTAAGATACACTAGGAAATATAACATACCATGAAAATGAATGACAATTGATTTTTGAAATACTGTTGTTACGAGAAATATTAACTCCAAAGGCGTGGTGTGGTTTCAAGATTGTCATCAAATATGTTGTTTACCGCTTCTTTCATCGGCAAACTTTATTATTTTATTTCATGTAAGATATAAGATAAAAGTAACTTTTTTACCAGCTCAGACTTCTTGTACATCTGTGAGAAGATGCTACTTAAGGAAATCACACTTTTAACAGTTTCTCTACATTAATGAATAGTGACATTGATGTAAATGATTTTTATTTTTTTTGTGGGTCATTTTTGTTATCTGAATACACAGATCTCGAGAAACTAAACTTTTTCTTTGGCCACGTCCACCCGAGGACCCCTGAGCAGTTCTAACTTTCTTCAAGCGGAAAGCACTGCTGTTCATTTCAACTAAATAAACCTCTCAAGCAAAAGACACGAGCAAGCCTTCTATTGAACACCTCATCAGTTTATTATTATTATTATTATTATTATTATTATTATTATTATTATTATTATTATTATTATTATTATTTTATTTATTTATTTATTTATTTATTTATTTTATTTTTGCTCCAAGACCCCTAGGAAAGTTCATAATCCTGAGTCTGAACGATACGTAACGGAGAAGGAGAACCTTTTCCTCTCGAAAGTATTTCATCACACGCGTTTTCTGCAAAGCCGGTTCCTCGAGATTTCTCAGAATCTCTTTCCCTGTGAAATAGAGAATTTCATGGCCTTAAAACATACAAAATGGACTCTAAAGGAATGCCCGGACATCCTCTGAAAAACATTTGCCGAGAGACAAAGGAAAAACAAGAGACCAATTTCACCTAATAAATCACCCAACGAACGTCACATGGAGCACTGCCTCGTAGGTGGCAGATGAGGATAAACTTTATGGCGCAGTAAACGACCGAGAACAAGGCACTACGATAGATATGTCACAATGTGCAGGTTTAATGTCCCTGCACCGTCATGAAAGACAGACCACCGGGTCATAAAAGGATTTTGAGGGTCGCCAGAGCCAGCGAAAGAAAAAAGGATGAAGGCAGTCAACTGAGACAAGGATGTGATTATGTCAGTCTGAGAGATTCTTTTCTTCTCTCTGCGATGTCCTTGAAGGAAAGAAGATGATGAAGGAGGGAGAAATAATCTTCTTATGTGTTCGCGTTGGCTAAAGACCAACAATAACACAGATACTTTCATTGCTTGTGGTAATAATAATTCTTAAATACATGAGAAAATTATTTAAAACTAAAACGTAAACGAGAATGCTTCTGAAATAAAAAATAAGAATATCATGACCTTAAATCCCGGCGTGCGCTCTTTTCAACGATAGCTGTTGCAGTTCGCACATTGAAAGGAATAAATCATTTTCAAGGGATCCTGAGGGGTAAAATCTCCAAGACTGAAATATATATACATGAAAGAAGAATATTAAATTTTTCACTCGCCTAAAATCAAATACTCTACAGGACAATGGTGGCTGGCCATCTTCTCGTTCAGAAAAAAGCTGATAGTTAGGTTACTGACAATTGCTTCAATGTAAAAATGAATTTATATGATTTCCTTTTAATAATACAATTCCGCTGAAATAATTGTAATAGTTTGCCTGCGGATTACCTTGACAATCTTTTAAGAACCATTTTAAAATAATTCACCGGATATTTTCTATATCGTTTGCAGATTATACTGAACTTTCGCTCTGCAAGCTGTTGTAGCTGTTGTTTAAAAGGACGTAACGCTGGATTTTATTGCTTAACGATTCCGTTCTTTATTACCGAAGCTTCTATTTCCATTCTAATTTTATCATTTTCTTTCAACTATATAAGAATGATAGAAGCTCTAAACATGAAAATAAAGGATTCTTCCTTTTTCCTCTTTCACCATATTTTGCTTTTCTTCAGGAAAGTCCCAACATCACATCTCTCTCTCTCTCTCTCTCTCTCTCTCTCTCTCTCTCTCTCTCTCTCTCTCTGCCAGTTCCTTTCTCTTCGTTGTCTCTTTTGCTGCGTCTCATGACTGACAAATCCCCGTTGCGACTCTGTGTGATGTCTGTCACGTGTCTGCTGGGTCATTCATCGAGTCACATATCTGGTGAGGTGGCCACATGCCAGGGTCGTTTTATGCTCTATAAAGATTAGACTGCCATTTGTCGCCTACGAAACAACGGCGCATCTTACTGTTTGCTTTACTGTACCCACTAGTTGTCTTTATATCTCTGTTGTTGGTCATGAGATATCTATTCCACGGCTTTCTGGGTAATCATCTAAAAAGGGTTCCATCTAATTCTTACTCTACTTTTACTAACAGGTTTCTTAAACCAAAATCTTGTCTCGATGGGTATTTAGAGGCAGTTGTCTCTTGCACACTAATTTTATCCCTTATATATTATGACTCGATTCATCTTTTGCACCATTCCGATAAAACAGTATTGCATCAAAACATATTTAATAAATTCCTCTGATAAGGCAAAGAATTTTTTCCTTACCGCTAGCGACCATACGGACGGGGGGGGCGGGGGGTGTGGACTTTCCGAGGGTCTTTGAACAAGAAATTGAACATTCATAATTCTCTGGCAAATGTAACACACAAAGGGTGAGGAAAAAGTATTTACTCTAACAGTAAAAACTCTGCTGCACTAGTACATTTTTTGTAAATGATGTGGTCATATAATGTATATATATACAAATATACATATAAATGTGTGTATATATATACAGTATATATATATATATATAAATATATATATATATATATATATATATATATATATATATATATATATATATATATATATATATATATATATATATATATATATAAACATTTATGTATTTGTTTATTTCAGTTGCTCCAAATCGGAACGACAATCTTGCCGTTGCAGATGAAGCTGGCTATACAACAGCACCAGCCATTGCTTATTGTTAACCCATCGGAGATGACTGTGATGTTGAAATGCATTACAGGTTTGGTGTCGCCCTCTGGCCGTCGGTCACTGAGCTGATGGATCTAGAGATGGGGCATTTAACCGGTAACCATTTTGGCCTCCGTATCGAGCAATAGTCGGATGTTTAATACTAGAAGTATTATACTAAGTATTCTCCGCCACGCTGACTTATGAGTAGCTTTTACATTGCGTAAACTAGTGATAATCAAACTGATACCTAAAAATAGTGTACAGAAAATATTCTTTCAAAATGAATTTATTTCAACGTTGAAATTCTGTATGTATTCAGTTTCTATCCCTACATCCCGTTTACAAACCGAACTTGAAGGACTTATGAAGAATAATTTTTCTTGATATTCTAAGAATGCAGTAAAATATATACTTGCCATAAATACAAGTATAAAGCATTATTACTATTTCTTATGAATGCACGTTTTTGTGACACATAGAAACACAGTATCTATTCATAAAAAGGATAAAATAGGAGTTTTCAGAAGATAAGAAAAATGATGTGATTTACAATAAATGGATTAATCATTTATAATGAAGGCCCTTCCCCTCGCTCAGTGCTGGAGGAAATGATGGTGATGATTATAATTAAGTACAAAAATAAGAAATTCCTAAACACCCATTTATTCGCATCGTCAGAGACATGTCAGAAAAAAGGCGAGGGAGCAGACGTACATAACAGCAAGAAACTGTTTCGCTTCTCTCGTGTGACGTCATGATCAGGACGACCTTCTGGGGAGAGGAGCTCCTCCTCAGGCACTTGGCTTCGGTCCTCGAGAAGTGTTCACGCCACTTGTCTGCCTGTTTCATCCTCCGCTTTCTCTTTCTTTGCTTTTTTTTTTATTTTTTTTAAGCATGCTCATCTTTTCTGTACGAAATGACCCAACACGATGATTATGCTTTTCGCGTTGTGGAATGAAAATAGAAACGTTTTTAATTATAGTGATTATGATAAAAATAATGTAAAGATGAAAATATATATATGTATATATATATATATATATATATATATATATATATATATATATATATATATATATATATATATATATATATATATATATATATATAGGATGTTAAAATATTGATGGTTTCACTCTTCGGAACGTTGGTGAAAAAAGGTATGTCTCAAAAAGTATATCTTAGTTTAACCAGACCACTGAGCTAATTAACAGCTCTCCTAGGGCTGGCCCGAAGGATTAGATTTATTCTACGTGGCTAAGAACCAACGGGTTACTTAGCAACGGGACCTACAGCTTATTGTGGAATCTGAACCACATAACAGCGAAAAATGAATTTCTATCACCAGAAATAAATTCCCCTTATTCTTCATTGGCCGGTCGGGAGATGTCTAAACTAACCATAAAATTAACTGCCTGTAATTTCTTGCCTTTTAATTCGTCAAAAAGGTCATATGAGATACTTAACGTCAGGTCATTCTTGGCACATTTATTCACATGAGAAACTACGTATTTAGCCAGTTTATAGTTCTGAGTTTTGTTTGCAGAGAGAACAGGTCTGAGAGGTATACCAGGTTTGTGTACTTTCGGCAAGTCTTGCATATTAGGCCAGGGGTTGACCCAGTACCATATAAGTCTTCCTATTGTGATTTACTTATTTTGGTTTCATTTTTAAGCTTCATTAAGTACCGGTTGTTTAACTTGTCTTCTAATAACATGCGGTTCTTGAGCGTTTCCACTTGATTTAATTGTCTCAAGTAGGCGGGATCATTAAGAATTTCTTCCATTTTTGAAACAATCATTTTTAACTAATATAACAATTCCTCTCTCTCTCTCTCTCTCTCTCTCTCTCTCTCTCTCTCTCTCTCTCTCTCTCTCTTCCGGATGATAATGATGTCCTTCCGTTCTCTTCATCTCCTCCTCTCTGCTTAAGAAATTACAAAGTACTGTCAGGGCGATGTAAAACCTCCTTTCGGCGAGAGGACCTTCACAGAAGAGTGAGAAATTAGTCTTATTCCTCATATTTTCGACTCTTCACTTAATGGTGCTTGTAGGTGATTAACTGGAGGGCGCCTTAGAAGTTAAA
Organism: Macrobrachium rosenbergii; assembly: GCA_039081455.1. Classification (NCBI taxonomy): domain Eukaryota; kingdom Metazoa; phylum Arthropoda; class Malacostraca; order Decapoda; family Palaemonidae; genus Macrobrachium; species Macrobrachium rosenbergii. The sequence goes on along the minus strand of JANJGK010001469.1, from coordinate 135,650 downwards.
TGAAAATTTTCTGTTCGCAATCACACAGGGAATATTCTTTCTGTATCAAATATTTTACATTATTATCAGATATTTGCCAAATTTCTCTTTGCTGGAAAATTTTGCGTCCCACTCATAAATTTGTATTTGACATTTGTATTACTAACTTTTATTTTTCTCAAAAAGGTATTTGAGCATTTAAGTAGCACAGCATTATTAAGAAGTGAATTTGTTAAACGTAATTTTAAAATTACTGATACAAACCACGTGAACGTGCAACAGCTCACTGAAGCGTAGCAATAAAATATTAAATGCTGAAAACAAAACCTAAATATCATCCTAAATCTGAAGGCCAGTTACCTACCGTGAAATATGAAGCGATACTGGAAAATCGTTTGAAGTGAGCATGCGATTCAGAACGCCCATGAAGTACCGTTATGACTCTGGGGACAGGAATGACCTGGCAGGGAGAAGCGCTCTACGTGGGGTAGATTAGACATACTCGTGCCAAGATGTGTCCCTGTAATGAGTGATTAAATATAGGAACCATAAATATTTTCTGCTGTTTCTCCCGTGCTTCGTGCCTAGTCCTATGTCGTTGTCGGACTTGCTGGGATGTTCATTGTTTTCATTATTGTCAGATGTAGAGGAAGGCTTCGGTTGTGAGAAGGTTTTTGATGTCATTTGTGAGACTGAAATGCTCCAGTGCCGTTTACACCACACTTAACCGAATATAGCAGCTCGCCGCTCATTAATGGTTTGAAGAAGATGACTTAACAAATGAGGACTCTGCAGAGGGGTGAAGAAAACATTATTGAGAAACAAATTAAAATCAATCATTAAAAAAAACCTACTCCAAATTTATACTGGAGCATTGTTTTAAAAGTGAGTCTTATCTAAATGGCTAAAGAAACTGAATATTGAAAACAACAAATCAAATGTTCATGAAAGTTTTGGTAATGTTCTTATTAAGTTCCTCTTTATCTATTGACTGCGATTAATTGGCTTTGCTCTCGATGCTGTTGTTGACATTCAACAATAACAACTGCAGTGGTAGACCGTCTGTCCATTGAGGACTTGTGGTACATCAGAACATTCCTCTCTAAGGCATTACGGAAATCCGCTAGAAAAAGTAGGCAGATATCCTTTGCCAAAAAGTCTTACTGAGAATGATTCAGTAATCATAAAGACGACGCCTGTGGAAAAGGACATCTTTTCTTATCTTTCATACAGTAAGCATAAAGTCATTCTTTGTCACGCTATCTTCCCGCATAATGGTCCGACTGCCAGCACTTCTTTCATAATACATCTTAATATGGCGCTCTAAAGGCCGCCTTGTGCTCGGGCAACAGCAAAATGCAGCGTTCCCAGGAGAGAGGAAGGGCTGCGCCTCTTGTGCTTTCGCCTGATGGCTCTCGTCTGAAGGCGTCTCCCAAGATCCGCAATAATCTAAAGCATCTCGTAACTCTGTCATGAAGGTACCGTTTCCTGCGACAGAGAAATGTTAAAAAAATCTTTCATGCGCAATTCGGTCAAACCCCTCGAAAACAAATATCCGTGGCTGTTTGTAGTTATTTACTAACAGATATTAGGGCGTTCTAAAATTTGCAGAGAAACTTGCTTTATTATGCCAATGTTTCAGAAATATTACTGGATTTAGTTGACCAGTCTCCTATCAGAAGTTTTATCTTGGCCCATCATTTATAGTTATTCCGATTGAGAAAATGGCAGCCACCCTCCCATTACATCTGTAGCCATGATTGGACAATGAACTTCTGGTGAATCGAATGATTTACTTATGCAGATCTGGCGTCGATTGGGAACTGTTGACCCCGCTCATTCACCTCCTGTTTTTTCTTCTTTTATAAAAAAGCGCCTCGTTCCGTCCTCTTGATGCACAGCATGTGATCGCATTCAGGCAGAAACTTACTTTGCTCTGAATACTTCAGGATATTAATTTCAGTAGCGAAGAAACTGTCTAGAATACTGCATTCCATTTTCTGATTTGAAGCGGACAGGCAGCTTGTCATGTCCTTGTGAGGTAAAGGAGAAATCTAGAGTTCAGTATTTGGAGCAGTAATTGTTCAGTAGTCAAGAAAAAGTTTCTTTTCTCTTGAGGTATTTTGTAAATATTATTATGATTAATAAAGGACAAGAAACTTACTTCCTAAAAATATGGATAAGCCGCAGAAGACAGCTCTTGAATCAGTACTTAATTATCGGACTTGAAGGAGACTCTTACTTTGTCCTGTCCTGCATGGTAAATTAGTTTCACCTAAATACAGATATCCCTTTTTTATATTCTAAGTTTGATTACATTTGTAGTAGAAGGTAACCTACTAATCAAATTTATATGCTCTTTAAAGTCCGAATATGAAACTGTTAGGAGCATTTCTGACAAGAGAAGCAAAACAAAGAAGAATCAAATGCAAGGTCGCCTTGCACCAACATGCTGCGAATGAGCTATTTGTCGTTTGGCTGAACGTTTGCCGGTCGTTTCTTAATATTGCCCCAAATTTCCTCCTTGTACAATGTGCATGGGGGTTTCTTTTACGAAAAAACTTTTCTGTATCCCAGCCTTAAGCGCACAATCTGGTAAAATAAAAGGAACCTGATGCTTAATGGCAACAAGGCTTTTTATCCTTATTAAAAAAAAATGAAAACTAGAAGAATATATTCAGTGAAGTGCAAGCATTGGACGTTGTTGTTGAGAATTTACGATTCAGTTGTTATGATCCTCTCTCTCTCTCTCTCTCTCTCTCTCTCTCTCTCTCTCTCTCTCTCTCTCTCTCTCTCTCTCTCATACACACACACACACACACACACACAAACGCATTGCGTGAATTTCTAAAATTTTTCAATATCACGTTACAAACGACACATATTCTATGATCGACTTTTGCCCCCCGTAGCACTGCCACAGGGCCTGATGAAGATGATGCAATATTTATAATGTTCTCCAGTTGTTCACTGGAAACAAGCAGATTGCTAACCGTGACTGAGCTGAGAACATCTCGCCTAGAATATTTGCCCTTTATAATTTCTGATCACTCGCTTTATGCGGGTGATTGTCGTGAATACTAGGTTCACTTTTCTGAAGAACTTGCTTTTCTATTTTAATCACCAGATTTTGACTAGAGTTTGGACTTAAACAGTTATGTATGTAGGTACTAACCCAATCATAAGTTGAAAAACAAACCAGAATATTTAAGGTATTAAACCAGGAGATGAAATTTTGGCATTCTCACTACTCTTGAGAGACCCTAAGTAAGCCTCAGGTGTTGTCAAGTTGGTGCATAATGCATTGACATAACTAAATGAACTTCCTTCCCTCTAGTATTATTTAGTTACCATAAAAGGCTCAAAGGAATGTCTACAGTTTTTTTTTTTTTTTGTGGCATCGTTCGGTTTTTGCCTTTATCCTTTTTTTTTCCTGCTGAACAGCTTAAAAATATACAAAAGAATTTTTATTATTTCTTCTGGTTCTTAATTATAATATTACTCATAATCATTATTGACGGGCCTCCTTTTTTATATAACTTATGGACATCTTTTTCATTTTCTGTAGAGTATGAGACGGACGGATGACAGCAATATCAGCCAATTCAACTTCCGATTTTAAAGCCGAATACTCCCATTCATTTTCACAGCCATCAGAGACCCACTCGATGGATCGACGGCGCTAAAACTTTAGGCTTATATGTTTGCAAACTCTTTCGATATTTTCCAGCGAGATGAAATCCTTCAGAATTATTATCAGTTGTAGATTATACTGCCCGATTTCCATCCCCTAGTATGAAGTGATTAATTTTGCTCAGGTAAAAAAAAATTTTTACCCAATTACCTCCGCAAGCCTTCAGGTATTTAAACTGCATAAAACGCCAGGGTTTATGATATATCACTACTATTTATGGGAAGCAAGGTAGAATGAATATTCCAGTTACAATAAATAACCACAGTGTTTGCATAACATTGTGTTTGAAATTCTATATAGGCTTACACGTCCATGCTCGAGAAAAACTTACCCAAAATTTTAATATTTGAAAATTGTGCATTTACATATATATAATAAGCGCACTCGTGGGTTTCATAACAAGACATAATTATCTGGTGCTAGGAAGTCTCCTTGCCTCTCACGCGCAAGGTTCGTCCTCCTCGTAGCCTTCAAAGATAAGGAAGCATAACGTGAGAATCTCTCCTTTTCCCGCCCCTTCTCTGCTGTCCTGGTGTTCCGCTCTGCACGACGCCCTCCCCGACGAAACAGAGCTGAGCTTTGATTCCCGCACGAGGAAGGAACGATTTGGCGCCGTTTACCTACCTTGTTATGCTCAGTTATGTATATGATGGTTGGTAGACTTTTGTAGGTTGCTAATATGAATGGTGGTTTGAGAGAGACAGGCAGAGGGGGAAAGCGATACGTAACTGAATTGAACGTTGCATCCTTGTGACTACGCTGAGATAACACATCAGGAAAACACCGCAAGCATAATTACTGACGAAATCTGATCGCAAAATCGTTGTTTCGCAGACAGCACACAAGTACATCAAAGTAGCGATGAAGCTCCCGACCGATATCTACTGGATGTCAAGGAACGCATTTTAATAAAAGGGACCTATGGAAATCAGCCACTGGGGTTTGCATGCTTGAGAAGAAGCCCTTGACCTTGAGAAGGCGAGTGCAGGGCTTCATTAATTGTACCCGGTATCTATAACGCTCATTTATTCCAATTCATGCGTCGAGGTGCATGATCTGGCATAACCCACAAGCACAGTTGTCTTTCGCTCATGTATCTGTTGGTTTCTTTCAAACCATTTTTTTATGGTGTACAGAGGATACTTCCTCATAAAGACATCCTGCTTTAGTGGTTTGGATACAAATGCCCTTTGTTTGTTTGCCTATTAATAGTTTAGTATTTGTTTCCTCTTCCCTTTCCTTACACATTATTTTTCCCTGGGGACTTATGGAAGCTCTATTTCTGTGAAAGTCTGTAGAACCTGCGATGATTCCAGTTATATGTAGCGGCTTTCGTGGCTCTGTCCATTTATACCTTCCTTGACTAAGTGCATGCAACAGTAGCCTAATGTTCACTGTCATGTGCTTCAACCTAACAAATTTGTCTGTTTCCAGTGTATGCTTCATCACCTAGATCGCACCGAGAGTGTAAAACCATGTGGGTGTGGTACTACCCTCTAGAATTGTCTTGTGTGGCTGAGTACTTACAGCATTTAAGCGGTGCTTCACTAGTTGGCAGTTCGCAGTATGCCAATTTGAGTATTTCACTGAACAGCAAGAGATGACAAGAGACCAACAGTAGACAAATTAACACAGGCGACGACAATAATCGAACAAAACATTAATCGTAGACTGACAATTGCAGAAGCAGTATCATTCAATTACAGAGGCCTACCCTAAACGTCCCGACAGTATCACATTGCGTCCTACCATCCACCAGGAGGCAAAAGGCGTTGGACGAGGAGACCCGGAGCCAGGAAGCGAGAAGGGGTTTACAAAAACACTGAAGACAAACAATTGGCTTGCCCAAAAATCACAATAGTTAGGCAGTAGTCAGTATGCCCGTCCATTAGCATCTAATTTGGTTGAATATTTATGATGTCACTGTATAACTGGTAAATAACTTACGAAAATAGGTTATGAAGCAATTCAGGGCTTGAGACAGTGAAATGAGGATTTGGAGTGGTTGGACGGTAAGGTGTAAGAAAGGAGGTGGAATTAGACGGTTGTTAAGTAGGAGGCTCAATGTGGGAGGAACTAGGAGCCGAAGGAACGCTGCAAACAACCTTTAGTAATACTTTCAATCCTTTCGTGAGGTGCTCTAACTGCACAACCGCCCCCCGCCCCCCACACGCCTTAACTGTCTAACCGCAAGTGGCAACAGATGCCATTGTGCTCGGCGCCTGGATTCAGTTGTGCCTTCACCTAAGGCCGCTGTGCTTGACACCGAGGTCAGTGCTATCCGTCGGTTTGTAAATATACCGGTGACAATTTTAATTCGGTCGTTTTTAAAGCAAAATCCCGGACGCTGCGAAGAATAATAGATGAAAAGAAAATAGAAATGAATAACAAACAAACTATAGGCCTACTGTGCGATGAAAAATTTGTAGAAATGAAATAACAGTAAGGTAAAGGCATGAGACTATAACATTATTGTTTTATGATATATCATATAGTTTATCAAACAGAAAAAGGAACTATTTAAATATGCTATGTATGTTATTGTGTAAATACCTTAGTCAGTATATTACATGATTTATACTCATTTTTCAGTTCATGGGGAAGCATCGGGTTTATCTTAAAAAAAAAAACTAAACTAAGATTTACGTTGTTTACTTTTTTCTAACTGAATTCAGGCTGATCCTGCTAACTTCCTCTCGATGAAATTACTATTTCTAATAAAATTTTTTATTTTGAATATTCCATTGGATAAAAACATGCTCTGAAGTGACTATTGATCGCATCGTGTCTCTCTGCTGTGCAGTTCGTTTTCAAAAATGTTTTGCCTCTTATCATAAATAATAAAATATATTACACCCACAATGAATTCCGTGTCGTATATGGGGCTGTTTCCTATTAAAGTTCTACCTCCGGATTTTGGGTACGAAAATGCAACTGTTAGAGTTAGTCATTTAATAAATGGACAATATGATCTAAGACTTTTTATACTCTCCAATATCTAGCCACAATTGCCCTTTGCCTCAAGACCGACCTGTACCCACAGAGAGTTATAACCGTCTATATCTGTCAAACGAAAAAGAAATACGTTCGAATTATATATAAATCCCTTTGGGACCAGGATAATCCTAAGACAAAGGTAATATATATATATGAGTTTGGCCCCCCTATGCTGCTGGCTCTGAATGTTTAGCATATAGCTTATGAGGAATAGCGCGTGAAATAACTATGACTTTTAACATGTGATGCGTTGAATATGGTCCGCTGGTACAGTGGTTAGTGACATGGCATGCCACTCAGATGTCGCGGGTTCGAGTCGCCCCCAGGGCGATGAAAAATCATTGGCTCTGCATCACGATCAGTTACTGCTGCAGTGTGGGGTCTGTGGTGGGAAGTTGAGACCAACTTTAGGAGCTTGAATTTCAAGTCAGTGGCCCCTGAGTGCTTGTTCCACGTGAATAGGTTTCCTCTACTGAAATAATAAGAATAATAATAATAATGATAATGTAAATCATGGTTTATAACATATTACCTACAACGAACGTATTGCACTGAAGTTCGCAAGCTTATGAAAAAAAATCCAAAGTGATGAGATAAGTGATTAAAAAGCTTAAGAAAACAAACTGAAGAAAGGAATGTGGGAAAGTAAATGATCGTATTTATACTATTTGGAGTTAATTTGTAACTAAAAAAAATTAATGTGATGTATTTGTATGATGAGACAACTTTGCAAAAATCATAGTACTCAATAAAATACATGACACAAAAAGAACTAAATTCGTGTTTGTAAGAAACGAAAGTCCCCAGAAATGCAAATAGATTTGTCAATGAAAGATCCAACTCTAGAACAAGGGTTCATGCGCCTTGGATAGTATAATGAGAGCCACATCAGAAACGAGCTCTGTAGGATGCAAATTGACATGTATTTATAAACAGCAGCAGAGTCTACATTAAATATTATATTTATTGTATATGTAAAAAGAAACAGTCTACATGAAAACCTATATTTTCTGCAAAAAAATCTCCATGAAAGTTGTGCTGCGTTTATAAAAAAAAAAAAAATTTTTTGCTTTTTGCAAACGAAAGTCTTACACGCTACAGAACATGCCATCCTAATTAAAGGAACCAGATTCCACAAAAAATATTGAAGGAGTCTGATGAAATTTTCAGCTTCGACCCAAGTCCCTTCGTGCGGTACACGTTCTGGTCTGTCCAGGTCCTGGGCCTCTACATGATTCTTGGAAGGTTGGGAGTCAGCCAGATGGGCTACATGCGGTTCTCGTCCGTGCCGTCTCTTGGGAAAGCCAAAAGGTAAGAACCCCTCTCTCTCCCAGTAGACAGGTGAACAAACAGCTACATGCAGACACTTCTATGTGGATGCCAATCATGTACACACATCAAACAACATCCTACACCACATACAATATATATATATATATATATATATATATATATATATATATATATATATATATATATATATATATATATATATATATATATATATATAAAGGTTTATGCTTTAGGTTTTGATTGTATCAAAATGCAAGTCTTACTCACTTTAAGGGGCGGTACTCACAAATTCTTGATACTTCGGTCATTTTCTAAACGCCAGCACATAATTATTGAGTGCATACCACTGGAGGTTGTGTTATTATTACTACGGGGATCTATGCGCCCTGTGGCTGACCTTCCTCTTCTCTGGCCTCGTGGCCTTCGCGACCTACAGCGACTGTGATCCGCTAACCTCTGGCAGGATAGATGAACCCGACCAGATTCTGCCCTACTTGGTGGTCCATAAGATCTCCCATGTGCCTGGCATGGCCGGACTCTTCGCTGCAGCCGTCTACAGTGGCATGCTTAGGTGAGGGCTCTAAACACCCTTTCAGTCGGGGATCCTTGATGATCATAGGAAAGAGGGCGAAGGCTCTAAACTTTCCCTTCATACAATCTGTAAAGGGTTTGTGCAGTGGATGAGTGAGGAAGAAGTGTCAAAATTCCGGCCCCATAGTCTGCATATTCAGTTTTATCCGACTTTTCTTTCAAGTTCAATTGTCTGCCTTTTGACCAAAATCGGTGTTTTTATAAAAGTAAAGTATACTTGAATTGAGCTCCCTGAGGCAAGATCCCGACCTCTCTGTTCTTGAATCATTTTTGGAAGCAAAAGAAGTCGAATTAAAGCACATTCTATAATATTTCCCTTAATAATTCCTTTATAAAAAGACCTTGAATTTGAATTTCTTTCTGTTGGTTTCAGTATTAAAATGTCTCATTGAGACCAATCCTCAGAAGATGTAGGAGGGAAGCTGTTCAAAATTCTTTCGAAATTTTATTGGTTGGTTTTGTTTTCTTTGCAGAGGAATTTCATATTGACGCCGACAAAGACGCAGAATTCCTTTATATGACTCAATTTTCTTGCAAATTGCACCAAGAGGTTTGAAATTTTTCTTCAAAAAATAGTAACAATTCTTTACTTTCTATGCACTTTTACTTCACATGTTTCCTTTTCTCTAGAATACACGTTTATTAATGTGAAAAAGCGCAATACATCCAATGTTTTTCCAATATAAAGATTTGATGGAAATATATGGCACTGAAGAACCCGACAGTGATTGATCTCGCCTCGCTTTCACAAATATCGAGAATCTTCTCCACGGCATCGATCGAAGTGTGTTTGGTTGGGTGGATTTGAAGAGTCTGTTATCTTCGGTTAATCTGAAACAACAAAATACGTTTCTGTTGGTTAGGCAAATGTTATTGGGTCATAGCCGGGGTGAACATGATAACTGGAAGGTTGAAACTTTCCTCAGCCACCCGCCCAAGAGGAATAGTTTATAAGAGGATGGAAAGAAGACAGCGGATCCAAATATGGTTTCAGAGAGAGAGAGAGAGAGAGAGAGAGAGAGAGAGAGAGAACAAGCTGACTTGGTCAAAGCTCATCCAGAGTAACAACCTTGGTGGAGTTGCCGTCAGATAATGCGTTGCTGGCCAGTTTTTGTCAATGCCCATTTTTATATCATAAATATTTGAAATATGATAATCTATCCAGTTATCAGTCTACCTATTAAGTGTCCACAATTATCAGGAAACAGATATGGATTATCATACGACAGAAATAGAAGACTATAGAAAAAGGGTACTCAAAGGCAATGCAGAGATGAATCACGTACTGGCACAAACGGGATTCCCGAAGGATTTTTGGTCCCTCGACCTCAACGAAGTAAGGAAGAGCTGAGCTACCACGCACAGAGGGGAAATGCCCAGGGCAATTACTAGATTTACATTCCCATCCAAAACTGAAAATCCCTCTCGCTATCTAGGCTGCACATGAATTCCTGAATGATTTGAGAGCCGAAGAGGTCGATAAACTCCTCTTTCAAAGCTTCACTCTTGAGAAAATTACAGGTTCTAGTTAATACTTCGGGTTACCTGGTATAGACCGCTAAATAATTCAAATTTAATGTCTTCGAACTTTGCAGTCTTCAAGTCTCGGCAATCCTGATCAAAAGTTATAAATTGAAAACTTACAGCAGCCATAGAGGCTTGACATTAAAATGCCTATGTATGGTGCCACAGACTGAAAATCACTATAAATCTCTGGGCCTGGGAGGAAAAGCCGGTGATTATGCCCAAAGAGGTAAGAGATGAATGGCGAAGTCTTAATTTTCCTGGATAACTGTGTGGTTAATAAGAGAGAAAACTTAGTAAATAGTAACAGTGCTCATAAAGTGGAAAGTGAAAGACTTCAGCGACAGATGGAGGCTGTGCCGAAGATAATCGAATAAATGTTTTCCTCTCCAGGAGTGATTAATGATCAGTCTGGCTCTTAATCTTTTGCTCAGTGGGAGTAATGGAAACTTGACAGATGAAACTGGTTTAGAGGGACTAATATTTAATACAAAAGCTTTCAAATGAAACATTAATTATGAGAAAGAAAATCTTACATTTCCTATTCCCAAGAACCTAATTTATCAGCTCAATCGGTTTTTGGAAAATGAAAAATGATGAAGAATGAATCAGGTCCACAGTGCCATTCCTACAGTACAGAGAGACGCCGAAAAATAACACAAGAACAACAGTCGATATATTTCATGAGTGCCTTAATTACACCCAACGGGAGATAAGATGTTTATTCATAACGTCCATTCACTGTGAGCAGAGAAAAAAATAATGGTACGCGCTCTAAGGTCATTTTAAAATATATTAAGATTTAAATAAAAAATCTGGAAGAAACAGTTTGCGGGTTATTCGTAATAACACACAACGTAAATACACAAGGGGATGAATGAGCCGTACTATTATTCAGAATAGGAAGGGAACCATTTTCCCGTTTGAAAGCAGAACAGAAGGAAACAGTGTAAGTGGAGAGAGTAGATATAACATTGAAACCGATGGAAGCAATAGACTGTCTCTTGAAGAATGGGAAAACGCAAGAATCCGGAGAGCACAGGAGGAGAAAGGAAATCCAAAGCTCGCCAAGAGAGGAGGGATCAGTCACGCAAATATGCACTGGAAGTATTACTGAATCTCACAGAATAGTAGAGAGATGGTGTTGCGTAACGGGTGTCACGAGGCTAGCTGAAAGGAGGAACTATGCTTTATGTTGATTTGGTCATCATAATCACCGATGCTTGGCCATCTTCTCGATTCTTGGCAGCATCTAACCTTATTTCCGCACAGGGTCTTGCACGGATATATCACCTGTTTCAAAGTTTTCCTTGATAATAATGATATTAACAATAATACCCACATATTAAGTCAGAATGCTTATGGAATAATAGTGTTGACATTGTAGGAACAAGGAATTACGCCAGACACATTACACGCTAAAATATGATGGAAAATCAAATCAAGTTGAATTTCCTCTGAACCAGGTTTTCAGTAAATACCACTCACAGCGTTGAGCTTTTGATATACAAATCAAATAACTCCAGGGATCTTGCAGTCAAGACGGTCTTCCATTTTCCATCAAGAGCAAGTCCCTCGTTCTGCCAATGGACGAACACAACGAAGGATAAACCTGACCTCGCCAAACGAACCCAGATAAAGGAGGATCATATGAACACAAGTTTTTTTTTTTTATTTCCAAGCTTTTTTTGAAAGGTCATATGTCTTTTTTATGTTGTAAACAAAACGATCGACAATACATATTATATATATATATATATATATATATATATATATATATATATATATATATATATTATATATATATATATATATATATATATATATATATATATATATATATATATATATATATATATATATGTATGTATATATACATATAATATGTCCTAACCAAAGCAAAAAATGAGATACTGGGCGTAGGTTCCGACCGGTAATGGCTTTATTTCTAAGCCTTAATGAATGTATGCTAGGGGGGCACTACCAACAAGCATGCTGACCGTTGGATACCAAAATTCCACACGTGACAGGTGCCAGGAGTTTTGATACTCAGCTGTCACTGTTTATTTTTACTGTCCCCCTGCCACATATATTGTGGATTTCCACCACTGTAGGTCAGTCCTCCAGTGGCTTAGAAATAACACAGATACCGGTCATGACTTAACCCCCGTATTTCATTTTTCACGAAAGAGATTCCTCTCCGCGAATAATAATAATAATAATAATAATAATAATAATAATAATAATAATAATAATAATAATAATAATAATAATAATAATAATAATAATTTCGACTCGAGTTCTATCTCCAGGCCTTCAGTTGATATAAAAATTTCCCAGTAGCATTTTGTGGTCATTTACCAGGATTCTTTCAAACGTTTCGTAAATTTCCTTGTGCCTTGTAAAACATATTTTTAATAACAATTTGTTCATGAGAAATGTTGTTCGAGTTACAAGGAGCAGACTGCTTGTGAAAAAAAAGAGACTGGAAAGTGAGTAGGAAAATGCGAGACTCCTGGCTCTCGTCATAATTTCCCCGACTTCCGTGAACTGCCATTCAGCTCTTTCAAGCCAGATCCTGTATGGGGCGTCATTTCAGGGCCCTTTTATGAAGGTTCTCCCTGCAGGCATTCCAGGTTCCATTTCATGTAGGGTTCCAAGCTTTGAGGGCGTGAGAAAGAAAGTGTTTCTGGCAAATGGGAACAAATTGTGTAATGACAAGGGCCATATTCCACTTGAAATGTCGAGATAAGTAGGGGCAATTACACGATGATGGAATTAATAGTTTAAGAGCAAAATGGCTTTTCGAAAAAAAACACCAAATGATACCATAGTGAATTTATAACAAGTAAAAAATTGCGCCGAACTTTCTTCGGCGCAATCGCATTTTCTGTACAGCGTATAATGGTGCGTGAGCCACGGCCCATGAAACTTTCAGCCACGGCCTGGTGGTGGCCTGTCCTATAGCGTTGCCAGACGCACAATCATGGTTAACTTTAACCTTAAATAAAATAAAAAAACTACTAAGGCTAGAGGGTTGCAATTTAGTATGTTTGATGATTGAAGGGTGGATAATCAACATACCCATTTGCAGCCCTCTAGACTCAGTAGTTTTTAAGATCTGTGGACGGACAGAAAAAGTGCGGACGGACAGACAAACAGCCATCTCAAGAGCTTTCTTTTACAGAAAACTAAAAGCGAATCACAAACCACTGAGATGCGTCAGGCAGGATGTAGGGAAACACCAATTTACTTTGATGTCCAGAAAAACCGATGGTCATTGGCTCAGAATCCAGCAACGAATTCTTGAACAACCAAAAGGAAACATTTGGAGGCTCGTTTTTTTTTTATCCGAATAGAGGAAAGTGAATCAAGAGACAGTTATTAATAATTACGTTGCTGTCTTCATTGGTGTATATATTGTTCTTGTACGCTTGAAATCAATGAAATAAATTTTTGTTAGGAATTGCAACACTAATTAATTTCATGCTGTTTCCAAACAGTATTAAAGTCTTCAAACAGTTACTGTCGCGCCTTTGGCTCTAAGGTAAACTACAGTATTTCTTCTTAATAACTGCTTTTATATTGGTATATCTTTTTTTTTATTATTTTTGTATTAACTAAGCTAATACGCTATAATCGACGCTTTTTAAGTGATGATGGTAATTAGTAAAAAAAAAAAAAAATCATCCGTCTAAAGTCACTTTCAGCTTTCCACTACCGCAAGTATTGAATGATAACAATACAAATGTTATATAATTCCAGACTATCAAATCAGATGATGCCATTCCCGAGTTCCTCAGGAATGGCTAACCCTACAGCATATTTTTTTTTTTTTTTTGTATCACCAACATACCATGCTTCGTACCACAAGCCCATCCAACAGCAAGTAATCTTTATCAAACTCTGGTTACACCACGAACATGACTGTTATTTTGCTGTAACACACTGCAGACCTCCATAAGTCATAAAGTAATGTCACTTTGAATACATAATCAACCAGCGTACAACAAGCTTGGAATAATATAAAAATAAGAAATCGGTACAACTACGATCGGAAGAGAGAGAGAGAGAGAGAGATAAGATGAAAGGGATGTGAGTCATTAGGATACAATAGTAAACTGTAAGACGAAGAATTGAGGGGAAAGCTGATAAATGAATTCATTACTAAAATCATGGGCTTCATCAGTTCTAGTCATAGACACTCAAATGAGGCAACATCAGAATAAGAGGACAACCAACATTTAAGCATCTTGTTTTCTTAACTACATTTTGTTTTCTAGACCCGAACACCAGACACTTCCTGCCTTTCCTCAAAACACTTCCCAGGCGGCAATCCCCAAAACACTTCCCAGAGACGGCACTCCCAAAACAGGACCCCTTTGACTAGACAGATTTAGCCAGGACAGCAACCGTCAATGAAAAGGGAAAATTTTGGGTTGTCTGATAATCTACAGACAATGAGCGACAAACGTAATCTATAATGGATTTAAACTCCACAATTTCATAACATTACAAAAATCCTTCCTCTCTCTATTAAATAAAGGATTTCCTATATATATATATATATATATATATATATATATATATATATATATATATATATATATATATATATATATATATATATATATATCTCCTAATTGAATGCGGTTTCTTTTGGAAATTTTGCAGATGATTTAAAGGGCATAATATCATTGTAAGTGTCAGCAGGGCACCTGCAAACGAATTGTTTATCTAATAGAGGCATTTCACGATGATGCCGTCTTCTCATGTTCTTAATAATGCTGAAGATTCTAACAACTCTGACAATAGTTGTGTACAAAAAGCGAGTGCATTACTCTTGCGATGACAGATGTTTTCACTGCGACAATAACTCTTCCTGAAAGAGTTGAATACGGAGTATAGTCAGTGAGCATCCTCTGAATCGGCAACCACTGCAGTACTGTATGTTGTCACACTGACCTTGACAACAATCATTGCTGTAAATGCATCTCCTCAGTGTGAGAAATTAACATAATGGTAAATAAATGGAACTATATACCAACTTTGCATGTAATTGATACGAAAAAGTATTAATATTAGCATCTCTCTCTCTCTCTCTCTCTCTCTCTCTCTCTCTCTCTCTCTCTTAACAATTTTCATCTTCTCCTTCAGAGAACCTTCTCTTTAAAGGCAGGAAGGGAATTCGCAAAGTGTCTGAAATTAAGTCTCAATTTCTTCGTCGGTAAATTAGAGGCAGCCAAGAAGGGAAATTGAGAGCAAGTATTGTAGAAGGGAGAGAACGTTGATAATACAAACCAGACACGAATCAGTACCACAGGCTCTGTACAGCAGACTCTTGGTAGCCGGATGAATAAGTCCCTGTTTCCTCTGTACAAATCCAAAAGGTGTAGGTTCAAAACCCGACACGACCCAAACCAGTTATAAACGAGTGGAAGTTATTCCAAAGATAAAGTCCATTCGACATTAAGGGGCATTCGTGGCTAAATATTTGGGAGAATAAGAAAGTTACCTAAGTCACAAGGGAAAACACACGTATATATAAACATGCATATATATATGTATGTATATATATATATATATATATATATATATATATATATATATAGATAGATAGATAGATAGATATATTCGTGTGTGTGTGAAGAAAGTGACCCAAGTGATAAGACTAAAACACACACACAGGCATACGCGCACACACACACACACACACACACACACATATATATATATATATATATATATATATATATATATATATATATATATATATATATATATATATATGTATATCCATATGTATATGTATATATATGTGTGTTTTTGTCTTGTGACTTAAGTCAATTTCTTATTCTTCCAAAAATTAAGCCACGAATACCCCTTGATGTCGAATGGACTTTATCTTAGGAATAGCTTACACCAATGATAACTGGTTTGGGCCGTGTCAGGGTTTAAACCCAGACCTTCTGGATTTACACAGAGAAAACAGGGACTTATTCATCCGACTACCAAGAATCTGCTGTACAGAGCCTGTGCTACTGATTCATAGGTAACTTGTATTGTCAACGTCCTCTCCCTTCTACTTTATCAGTCTCCATTTCCTTTCTTTGCTGCCTCTATTTCGGCCGCAGTTCCACTGACTGAAATGAGAGACTCTCTCTTTCCCTCAAAGGCTAATTCCTCTTTCCGTTTCCTCCCACAAGACCACGATCTTTTCACCTTAATAACAAACCCTTCACTTCTCTCTGTTCCACTTTGTCGGACTCTGATATTACTCTCGTTCGATATCCCTGGGTCCGAATACCTCGGCCTACGTTTCCTCTTTCCTGCTTTCCTCGTGTCTGCTCCAGATAAGGACACAAGGCCGCCCAATCCACGGCTCAAGATATCAAAAAAACTGACATTCAATTCGGAAGACAATTCTTTCCGCGGAGTTAGTGAGAAAGTATTAACATACATAAATCGGATCCCTTTCGGTGCCGTTTTTCTTGGTTTTTTGTTGTAGGCGGTGGATTTTTTAAGATGATTTGTGTCACCTAAAAAAGCATATCCACCGTTTCGCTCAGTTGTATAATACTAATAAGAAAAGATGTTCCTACTCCCTCAGATTTTAAAGTGATATCGCAGTATAACTAAGTTATTAATATAGGTAACTTTTTTTTTGTCTTCGTAACTACCTGTAACTTCCAAGTTTTCCCCTCTTAAAATGATGCTCTACTGTGATGTTTTGTATTTTCGAACTAAATAGACTTATTCTGGTATTTATCAGAAAGGCAAAAATGAAATGCCACATTGTGACTGAGTTCACATACCAGAAATAACTCTGGACAGGGATCAGCTTTCCTGATAGCAGTTTCGAATAGCTGGATCATGTTCGGGCTGGACGAAGCCTTCCATTTGCTCTCAAGAACTTTCTGTTCGAGGCTTTTAGTGAGACTTTTGATAGATATGTGATATTTATGCTTGAAATATCTCGAAAAGTTTAATTTTTATTCTTATAGAATGATGTTGGAAGGGAAGAGTTCGAATCCCATGTTACTGGTAAAGTCTTCTTTTCTGCGCAGAAATATTTCCTCAAAGCTGTTACGATGTATTATGAACATTTCCTGACTCCATTTTCGTTTTTACTGATTTTCCGTTCATATAAAATTACTTCCTTTCAGAAACATTCGTCAGCAGCGTTTGTCGAGAAGGCAGTCGAAATGGAAATTGATTTTGTTCTCCACTGAAATGGGAATAGCCATCAAGATGTGGGTCCTGTGACCTCATTGTTTTTCTTCGACCTGTGATTGCAGCTCGATGCCGCCGCCATCATGTGGAACAACGCTTGCTGTAATAGGACTTCTGCAGCAGAGTGCTGTATGTGTTTCAATAGAGAGAGAGAGAGAGAGAGAGAGAGAGAGAGAGAGAGAGAAGAGCTTATCCCAAAGTATGTAATATCTAGATCCCAATAATCCACAAATACCTGTATTATCATGAATAGATGTAAATAAAGTATAAAACCTCAGGGGGGCTATTTAGTTTAAAAAGTTTTAGGCTTCTGTTTAAAGTTTTATACTAATCATCGTAACCTGAAGAGTGAGGTTCCACTCAACCAACATCAGAAAATTTTAGTCATAAAATATATAGATAAAAGTCAAGGACATCATTTATTAATATTGCCATTGTTGCTGGTTTTGTAAATTATATAAAAATAAAAAAAAATTAATCAATGAACAACAAAAGATGTCAATGACGAGAAATTGATTTCATAGTTTGACTTAAAGCCTGTATGACGCAGAATTTAAACGCATCTCGAACAGTGTATGTGAAGGTCTGCATATTCTGCATTCACCCTCACTATAACATGTCTTCAAGCGTGAACTGTTTCGATTTTTTTAACTGTGACCAAGACCCTTGCATGAGCATAAGAATCTTCCTCCCCTGCGTTCCTCTTGAGTCTCCGATCTTTTCACGTCCCTCTCTCTCCATCGCGAGATATATATATATATATATATATATATATATATATATATATATATATATATATATATATATATATATATATATATATATATATATATATATTTATATGTATGTATGTATATGTCCATGGCGACCTTTCCTTGTGTTACTTACACGCATTTATTTATTTTTATTTCATCAGACACTGATTTTACTGACCCATAAAACCCTTTACCACCCAGCTTTTGTCGGTCAGGCCACTGCAAGGTATTATTGCCGCCGTTTCCACTCTGTATTATTGCGTTTTATCCACTCAGAAGAATACTGCAGCTGTATTCACCACGTGCCCTTATTGCCCTCTGGTGTGCAGGCTGAATTGTTATCAGCGTTTCACCTTTTTCTTTCTATTCCGATTCGATTCCCTTGTCTCAATAATTGGATGATGATTTAAAAGATTTGTAATTCTTTCCATCCCTCCTGCGGATACACAACATCTGAGAGAGAGAGAGAGAGAGAGAGAGAGAGAGAGAGAGAGAGAGAGAGAGAGAGAGAGAGAGAGAGAGACAGACACATCGTTAATATGTTGTTAATACAACCGGGAAGGTAAAAAGCATCGTACCTGAAAATCTCCCCAGGTATATACAGTATATACAATATATGTGTGTATATATATATATATATATATATATATATATATATATATATATATATATATATAGTATATATATATAAATATAAATATATATATATATATATATATATATATATATATATATATATATATATATATATATATATATATATATATATAAATATAAATATATATATATATATATATATAAACATTATCACTTGCACAATTGTTCTGTGCAATAATACAATTACTAACAGGACCTCCTTGAAACTGGATGGTATCTAGCAGTTATTTATTCAAAACAATTACAAGCTTTCCAAGGCTAACGGTCCTCATTGTCAAGTACCCATGGATACTTGACAATGAGGACTTTTTGTCCTGGAAAGCTTGTAACTTTTATTGAATAAATAACTCTCCTAGATACAATCTAGTTTCAATGAGGTCCTGTTAGTATATATATGTATATATATATAATATATATATATGTGTGTGTATATATATATTTATATATATATATATATTTATATATATATATATATATATATATATATATATATATATATATATATATATATATATATATATATATATATATATATATATGAAACACCGTTGCAGGCCTTTTATATAGTCATCCTTGAGAAGTGAAGTGTTTAATTATATTAATTTTTAATTAGTGGAGCACTGAATGTTGAGGCAGTCCCTTTTAATATTACTTGTATGTGAGAAACATGAAACATTTTCACTTAAAATAAAACAAACTTGGATGAAGAAATATTTGTCTTTTCCTGATAACTTTAATAACATAATAAAAAAAACTAGTTCTTAAAATATACAGGGAGCCGGGGCTCTCCGGGTGGGGAACGCTGCCTACAAGAACACAAACCTCGAGGAGCCTTTCGCTCCTTCAGGAAAACAAGAGTGACTGTCTCTCAGCTCTTGTGTGGGAGATGATACGAGGTAAAATTACGTTATCGTATTGTAAACACAAAAGTTTGCCATTACATTCCCCATTTTTCTGATTATTGCTCTGTGCAGACACACATAGACACTAATAAACATCCACCCACACACACATATACATACATTTATATATATATATATATATATATATATATATATATATATATATATATATATATATATATATATATATATATATATATATATATATATAAACATAATATAGTCCGAGCGCCCAACTTCCATGCGCGCGATGAACGCGCACGCGCATCATAACATGGTTTGAATATGACGTCACGAGACACTGCTGCTTCTCCTCGCTGCGCGGGGTGGGGGAGCTCTTGGTCTACGCATGCGCCGAAATGTCCTTTAAAAAAGGTAGTGTGATCGCGTAATGTGACACGTTAGAGCGGTTATCAGTGTCGCTTATATACAGGGTACAACGGCGTTGTTTCGTACTCAACTTTGCGGATTTTTTTCGGATTTTGTTGCAAAGGTGTTACTTAGCGTTTTGAAAGTTCCATAGTGCGTTGTTAGAGCAGTGTTTTATAAGTTCAAGGGTCCGGCAAAAGAGAGTGAGCAGTTGGAGAAACCAGCATGTGAAGGCTTCTTCCCTCCTGACAACTATATATTATTTATCGCACTTTACCGAGTTCCAGAAGTATAATTTAACGCCTAGAATGATAATTAGGCTATTGATGCCTTATGGAGAGTGAAAGTGACAAATAGTGATGATGGCATTGACGATTTTATGGCCGAAATTGAGTGTTGATAGCAATGAGGATGAGACCCTCTTGTCCCATCACTGGAATGACACAAGGCAAGGAGATGGGTGGGGGGAGGGAGCGGTAAGGCTGCATCCTCGCTTCTCAGCCGGGTCCCTTTCACGCAACTCCTTCCCTGCTGACCCCCTGCATTGCCTGAATTTATACTGTGGATGTTTCGCGGCTGAAAGTGCCAGTGCCAATGAGTGCCATATGTTTCTTCCAGCTACTTCTCACGCGAGAATTCCTCCGTTATTATGCCGCCATTATGCCACTTATTGCAGGGCTGCTCTCAAGCAAAAGAGAGCACTGAAGTGGCACGGCTGCAATATCGGAATACGCATTTGTATGGGGGTGCTGAAGTTACCACGAGAACGGATGTATTGGTCTAAACATAATAAATAATATCAAGGAACGTGGCTACGAGTGATGTCACACTCAAGGTTCGTGCAAATTTCACGCTATTTTCATGCAGTGAAGCAGCTAGCTTTACCACCAGGTACTATCGATAGGCTTATGTTGTGCGACCAATTCTTGAATCTATCCAAAACTTGTACCAACATCTTCATGTACCAGGAAAGAGCCTCCTGTCTTTGGGTGAAGGTCTGCTTCCTTCCGTGGAAAGGCAGGGTCTTTCAAAGTGAATAGGCCCCAGAAGCCAGTGAAATATGGAATCAAAATTTATATTTTGTGTGCGGCAGAATCCGGTTAAGTGCTTGATTTCACGGTGTACCGTAGTGTGATTTTTCAGGTGCTTGGCTCCTATCTGGATAAAGGTTATCACGTGTTCTTGGATAATTATTGCAGCTCCGTGAGGCTGACAGAAAGGCTGTCGAGACGTGGAGAGTACCGAGTGATTATTTGACAGCTGTCATATACGATTTGATCATCAGTCTTACTGTATGTTCATGCCTCTTTCTGGATTCCTAACATTGCATTTATGAAAGTAGGCTGATAGTAATGTCTTTATGACTGTATTTTAAAAATAAAAATACATATGATAGGGAATATAATAGCAATGGAAATAAAAATTCACGTGTGACATAGGCCTAACCTCTATTTCGAACATTCCATTGAATATCTTATTACAGTTAAATCTCTCTCTCTCTCTCTCTCTCTCTCTCTCTCTCTCTCTCTCTCTCTCTCTCTCTCTCTCGTTTCAATCAAGTGATTTTTCAAGATCAATGAACAGTTTTTTTTTATCTAATTATAACTTTTCTATGGAATGTCTGCATTCTCTCTCTCTCTCTCTCTCTCTCTCTCTCTCTCTCTCTCTCTCTCTCTCTCTCTCTCTCTCTCTCTCGCTGATCTTGACAGACATTCTTCCGATCGTAGCCAAAGATTTGGTTGCAAGAGAAGTATAACTGATATATATTAATACAATCTCTTAAATTTCTAAGTGAGCCTATCCATATAGCCTAGGCCTATTGTTCACTTAGTTGACCAAAATGCTACATGGAACATAGGCCTAGTAAACCAAGCAAAAGTGACGAGATACTAGTCTGTTTTTTTCCATCTGTCCACCTGCCTGTGGTGCTCGCGCATGGTAACACTGCGTCCCGGGCTTTAAATAGTTACACTATGTGTAAGTTTTAGGTAAATAAAAGGTTATCTGGGTGTATATTTGCAACTGAAGAGTGTTTTAATAATTTACTGTTTGCGAATTACACCGTTAATATTCGAAATAGGATATTATTATTGTTGAATGAATGTAAGCTGCCTTTTCGGGGTGGCGAATGGAACAGCCAGACGCAGTGGCGGGAAAATTGCTTCTCTCGCTGTTCACTACGGCAAGATGTCAATTGTATTGGACCACACCTACTCTGCTACTAAGCTACGCGTTACTTCATTACACGTAAGTATATCAGTTTATACTTTTAATTTTTATACAGTGCGTTTTAGCCAGATACGATATGAAGTAACACGTAGGTTAGTAGCAGAGTAGGTGTGATCCAATAAAATTGACATCTTGCCATAGTGAACTGCGAGAGAAGCAATTTTCGCCACTGCGTCTGGCTGTTCCATTCGCCACCCCGAAAAGGCAGCTTACATTCACCAATGATAACTATATCCTATTTCGAATATTAACGGTGTAATTCGCATACAGTAAGTCATTAAAACACTCTTCAGTTGCAAATGTACACCCAGATAACCTTTTATTTACCTAAAACTTACACATAGTGTAACTATTTAAAGCCCGGGACGCAGTGTTACCATGCGCGAGCACCACAGGCGGGTGGACAGATGGAAAAAAACAGGCTATAGTAATTGGCTTCTTGAATCAACAGTAACGTTATTGTAAAGACTCTGTGTCAGTATGGCATCTCCTTTTAGACTGCGGCATTCTTATGACAGTAATTAAGTACCGGTAATTCGTGCCTAAGGTTTCTGGTAAAATCACTGGGGTATGTGACGAACAAATTCTTGTAGTATTGTTATTGGTAATATGACTTCTTTTGCGTATAATCACCCGCTTCTTACATAATCCCTCGTTTGGGAAACGGTAAAATCTAATTTTTGCACTGCCAACATTTATATTGTTCTTACAAGAGCTGGAGCACCCATAGGCTATATGGCACGTATCACCATGATGAATCTTTCCTCACAAGTGAAAACATAAAGGTGTGAGAACGCGGGATATTTCCCGCCGATGTGTCGCCTGGCTGAACTCTCCTTGTGACGTCATGCGCATGAGCGTTGATAACGGGATCTCTAGGTAACTCATCCTATTCGTCTTGGGCTCTGTGAAAACGGGGTGCACACCAGTGGCACTTGACGCCTCATGAGAGGGTCACCAAAAGCACTCTTGGTTGGTTACTGTAATAACCAACTTGCAGGGCACGGACAAGGAGGAGTAGCCTATGTTCGACTAAAAGGGAGAAGGGCGGAATTACCCAGGTGGTGACTACAGCAGTAGGAATACAGACAGTATGTGAACGGAGCTGACCTCTTTGACCAGATGTTTATGTGCCACAGCTTCATATGGAAGACGGTGAAGTGGTTAAAGAAAATGCTGATGTACTTGCTGCACATTGCATTGCAAAATACATACATTTTGTATCTCAATTTTACCACAGACCAACATAAACTGAATCCCTTACAGTTCTATGAACTGACAAGTATGTCTATAAATGGAATTCGATCCGGATGAGTGGCCTGTTGATGATCTTACCTTTCCCCCTAATGCGTATTCTGCGCAGGTGTTGCAAATGCTCCGGATGATCCTGCCCCTGCACCTGTTTATGCTGTTATGTCCACCCCAAGTGCATCAGCTGATTTTTTTCCGGCCACTAGTACTTCTGACGATGCTGCTATACCTTGGGTACGTGAAGACAAGACTCCAAAACGGACCCCAGGTCTCGCCTTTCTCCTGGCACTGTGCACGTGCCAGAGTTCCAGAAGCAGAGGGAGAGGTGCCGTGTTTGCTCCACGAAGGGCTTTCCAAAGGACACCACGTGTCATTGTGCCTGGTGCAGAATACCTCTGCATAAAAACCCTAAGCTTCCGTGATTACCATACTAACCGAAACTACTGAAACTCGTCCACCACCACGGCACCTCCCCCTAGTACCGGGGGAGCAGTAGTAGGAGCATCAGGAATGCCTCCTCCTGCTCTCCCCGCCCCCCCTAGTCAAACGACATGAACTGCGAGGTCTTCGAAATAGAAGAGGAGGCATTAGCAGACATGAAGACCAGGATTGTTGGTGAGTACACCAGATTACATTTCATGTATGTTCATTTATATATTTTATGTATATTTTATACAATGCATTGTTTTATGGTGTTTTTGTGAGATTTATATATGTTTTCATTATTTTCTTGTGCTTTTATGTGTAATATGTTTTTCGGCGAAAATGTTTTATGATGAGGAACACGATGTATCTTGCATTTCTATTTTTAAAAATATTATCAGTTATAAGCGTAATCAATTATTATTATTATTTTGCGAATTTGTAAATGTACATAACGATGACATTCTAAAATGCACAAAAGTTCTCCCTGGCTGCTCACGTGAATAAGTTATTTATTTTTATTGAGGGGAGGGGGATGTGTTATAATTAACACATATAAAAATGAGGTATCTCAGTTTACATTTTTTTTTATTTGTAAAAGTAAGTAATACTTGAAATTTCCCTTCATTTGTAAGTTCTCCCTGGATACTCATGCGAGTTTGTTTGTTGACTATTTTATTAATGGATGTGTTGCGTCATACATCATGCAAATAGTAATAAAATTTATATTATGAAATCCAGATTATAGTACTTTCTCAGCTGTACAGAAAAATTAGATATCCCAATTTAGTTATTTTTGGTGTTTTTTTTTTTTAAATAGTAACAAACAGCAGACTTACAACCTACAACTCGTGCGTATATTTTGCATTTGTTTCATTGCACTTTGACATATCGTGCCTAACACAAACAGTAATGAATTATAAGAAAATGAAAGACAATTTAATTTATATTTGTGTTGTATATACAAAATTGAGGTATCTCTGCTAATGGACTTCTGGTAAATTAAAAAATGAGGCTAAAATTTTTCCAATACGGCTAACTTCAACTCAAGGTTTGGTGCTTTATTTTGGCTTTAGGGTTTATCTAACATAACATAAATTATAACTCATTATCTTTACAATGACATAGAATTCTCTAACGTAGCGTGAAATATAAGGTCACGTGAAGCGATAAAAAATTACTGCTATGCAAATTCGTATGGCCCGTGGGGGCAGTGAATCAGCTACTGACCAAACCTGACCAGGCCGGTACCTTGAAAGAGTTAAACTGACCTGATTAAGTTCTGGAAAAAGAAGCAAAAGGAGGATCCTGCTTTTAAAGCTGTTGAAGACACACAATCAGCGCTCGAGACAACTAAAAGACTTTGGAGCCAAGGATAGATTCCGTGTCCTCAAGGAGCTTTTCAAAGCAGAAACTGTCACGTGTCTCTTTTTCCAGAACTAACCAAATCTTTTTGACTAATTAAGGAAATTATATATATATATATATATATATATATATATATATATATATATATATATATATATATATATATATATATATATATATATATAATCGGGAAAGTGTGGTCTTCTAGGAAGTCGGATGCGCAGTATAAACAGGAAGACGAAAGGAGGCGGTACATGACTGAAGTTTATCTTCAGCCGTTTCAAAGCATGGCTCCTTCATCAGGGCTAAAATACAAACTTAATAGCAATTTAGATCAACACACACACATATAATTAAATATATATATATTGTTCAATGATGACGCTCCTTGTTTTATTCTGTTCTTGATGGGTGTAACAGATATTGGCTATATTGGCTAGGTGTGTAATGACTGAACGAGGTTGTTGGGTTTGTTTGGTTTGCCCCTCCCTGTGTGTATGTGAAAATATCCTAGCTTAGGCGTTTGCTGCATGGATGAGGCGTTACCAGGTTCGCATTGTTACACATCACCAATTAGTACATTACGTTTAACACAGCGTTGAAATTCATGAGTCTTTTTTTTTGAAATTTTTTTTTTTAACGAACTTGGTTATTATCTGTTTAAATTTGGTTGTATTATGAACCTTTTGATGCAGTTCTGTATTCGCACTGAATGTACAGCTGGCATCCTTCCTCAGTGAAGTCCGAGTGCCGAAGGGAATGTCGGCGTTGAAAGTTCAAGTTTTGTATTCTCCGGCTGACTAGTGTGTGTGTGAGTGAGGGTTCAGAAAGGACGAATGCTCCTATCATTTGAACCTTGTTACGATTTTACTTAATTTGAATGCCTTTGGTGGTTGAATACCTTTTGAGTGATCCGTTTTTGTTTGCTCTGAATACAGTTACCCTTTTAATACGTCAAGTTTTAGTTACAGGAGCAATTTGTTCTGATACACATTATATTATGTTCCTACTTTGAATTTAAAGCAAGGAGCATTTAGAAAAAAAGGTGACATGTTGAATCCTCTAAGGTTTGAAAATCAACCCGTTAGCACTCGTAAGAGAGAGAGAGAGAGAGAGAGAGAGAGAGAGAGAGAGAGAGAGAGAGAGAGAGAGAGAGAGAGACTTTTATCGCACCTCATCTCACAGCAACATTGATCTGATTCCATGTCGGCCAGTAGCGACTGCTCAGAGAATGGAAGTAATTAGTGCTAATAATGAACAGTCGTCGGTGTCGTGCTTGTGGGTACCAGGTTGGGTTGAGAGGGCTCTGCCTAAACAGTAGAAACTCCCGTAGGGGGTAGAGCCGTCAGTGCACCTCACGCGGTGCACTGTAGGCGTTATTTACGGTTCTTTGCAACGCTCCTTCGGCCCCTAGCTACAACCCCCTTCATTCCTTTTTACTGTACCTATATTCATATTCTCTTTCTTCACTCTTGCTAAGTAACCAATTGGTTCTTAGCCACGTAAAATAAGTCTAATCCTTCGGGCCAATCCTAGGAGAGCTGTTAATCAGCTCAGTGGTCTGGTAAAACTAAACTATACTTACTTTTTCACTCTTGCTATCCACTCTCTTCTAACAATTGTTTCATAGTGCAACTGGGAGGTTTTCCTCCTATTACACCTTTCAAACCTTTCTACTCTATTTGCCTTTCAACGCTGAATGGCCTAATAGGTCCCAGTGCTTGACCTTTGGCCTAAATTCTATATTCATGCTTTTATGTATAAAAACTGCCGAAAGAGAGTGTGGACGTTCCTGCTCAGGGCTCTGAGCCGGTTTTGACCAAGTAAAATCTTTAAGCATATAGTTCGCTTTGTCCATGCAATAAATTTCCACCAGAGTGCATTCAAGTGCAGAAACGAACGAAAGCAGGAAGCCCGTCTATGACTGAAACGGTTCTACCGGGGGACAGCTGACCTCCGCTTGATCCCAGTGCTTGCGGAAAGGCTTCTCAAGATGCTATAAAAAACCGTCCGTGTGACGGCACCCCATGAGAGAGAGAGAGAGAGACTCAGAAAAGAAAGAAAAAATAGAATAACGGAAACTAACAAGATAAATGAAAGGCGAGGAATGGAAATATATGGAAAACAAAGTATCACAATGCCCCGAGAGGTAGGACAGGGTGAACTAAACCAGCAATGGCTGATCCTTTATGTTTGCTAACATAAGGTTTCAATTATTGTCATTTTCCTCACACTCAAGTTTTCAGCAGGATCTCGTCTTTTGAAAGCGTTGGTCATTTTTCCGAAATAATGAGTGGAATTTGTACTAGTTTGCCTTGAAATACAGGGAAAATACTTAAGAGTCCTTAATGGTGTTTTGGATGCACGCTATTGCATGCAATAGCGTGCATCTGAAACACTCTTCAAGAAGTTAACTTCGGCGACCGTGATGCATTATTCACTTTTGGACTGGTGGTCACATAGTCTGTCACCTCGACACCATTATTAGCTGACATGACCTGTATTTTGAGAGCGAAACCTGGGTTATCAAACAAGCTTTCATTTGGATCACCAAGTAATTGTGCGAAATATAACGATGTTATTGAGTCGTGTCATATTCACTCAATCACCATCAATTGGCCGACCTGTTCTGAGTGCAATTTCGCCAGATTAAAACTATGAGCATAGATACGAAGGGTGACTTGACATAATCAAGGTTCAAGAGGGAAGAAGCGGGAAGATTGCCCCAGAAGGAAGCCTTTGTTAGAATATCCGTATTTGCACACTGGTTCATAAAAAAAGTAAATAAATGTCTTAAAAGTTAATTGAAATTGTGTTTTATAGGAACGTTTGATTTTCTTGAGTTGAAAAAGATATCTCCAATGGTAAGAGAGTTCAGTCCCCAGTATTTATAGAAGCCTGCTATCTTCATGTACGAAAATAATTTCTCTAAAGAAGTTTCATGTCGCCTTCTATATACGTCATTTCTTTCGTTTGTGGAACAAGCAACTTTATCTAGAACCTGTCTGAACTGGGGCAGTTCCTTTACTTTCCTGTCATGTGGCAGCCATCTATCTATTCAAGGGGATGGAATCTTTGATGTTCCTCTGCCAGTTTTCTTTAAAATAGCCACAACAAATTCTTAAATCCTCGGGCTCTTTCGGATACGCTGACATCTACGAAACTGTTTCCGAAACGGTCATAAATAAAGAAGTATTGGTGCTGCTTTGACTTCTTATCTACGTGTCACCTACTCCGGGGTGCTAGTACTAAACATGGCGGAAGCCCCATGGTGCGCCGTGTTTAGTACTAGCCCCTCAGGGATCAAAGTATTATGTATACCCATTTCTATATTGTGTGGTCGACAAATTATATTAATAGGCTAAGCGATATCTCCGTGCGGCCGTCTACTTTACAGTTACCATACGGCGTTTAGTACTAGCACCTCGGAGTAGGTGACGCCTAGATAACAAACCAAAGTGGCAGCGAGGTATCTCTCGTCCGGACCCACGCTCCAGATGTACAGCGAGGATGACCAGCATCCTTTGCTACAAGTTTTTAGGTCAAGAAAACGTTTGCTTCAGCAAAGCCCTATTTATTGTGTGATCGGTGACAGCTGGGACGATATATTTTTAGACTTGCTGAAAAATGTCACTCAACCGAACATGAATGCGAGCCATGGAATGATCTTTGAACTCAAATGACTCCCGCCGTAACAATGACTTTGGACGGAAAGATCCTTCCTGACACCGATTCATTCCTTTGGAACAAACGCTCCTTTACGAGGAACCGCGCGTGCTTGAACTTTTTTGTTTGTTGATATTTGCTCTCTTATTTATCGTGTGATGTAATTCTCTGCTCAGAGATTTAATCGTTTTTCATAACTGTCACCATTAATGATCTCAGGTTTATCGCATGCTGTCTTTATTCACAATATTTGTGTATTTCATGTTCTTTATATTTATCTGATAGATATTGTAAATACCTTGATATTATTATTATTATCTTTTAGTTTTATATTCTCCCGATTGCCCCTTCACGCTCTTTATCGCCTTCCACCCTTCAGGAATTGGATTCGGCGTTTCTTTTTTAGTTAAGCAATCTTTTGTTTATTTTTTCACTTTATTTCCCGTTTTTCCGCCATTCCTGGTTTTGAAAGGAACATTAAATTATCCCCCTTACTTCTTCGAGACAGTCCTTGCTTTTAATTGTGTGTAAAAATGGAATTTCACTCCGTATACTGTACACACTTTACTTCAGTATAAGCATTAAGGTTTCAGCGCACTAAATCTACATTGCTTTCCCACTGCCCCCATCCCCACTTAGTATTAAAAGTTAAAAGATAAAAGCGACAACAAGTATCTGCTTTGAAAATAATCGATGAAATATCAACCAGCAAGACAGAAATCTCCAAATAAAAGTCCCTTCTGGAAAATATCTCATACAGCTCCCAAATAACACTGACCAGTGGACCTCACCCTGGCAGGAACTTCTTCTTCTTCTTCTTCTTCTTCTTCTTCTTCTTCTTCTTCTTCTTCTTCTTCTTCTTCTTCTTCTGTGGATCCCTTGGTCGATCAAAGGCATATCTTTCGAAGGACGACGCTTACAACGGTGCTCTCGCAGCACGTCTCCTGCGTTTCTGCTTCTAGATAGGTTGGAACATCGTTCTGTGTTTTATTTGCAAAACTCACCTTCGTAAGTTTAAAGGTTTACGGAATTATATTTGAGAGGACTATATAAAATGTGAATTTTCATATAAATACTTCCATGGTTTTGCTCAATTTTTTGTACAGTAGCGCGTTCGTTTTGACTTCTGTTTTTGCTTTAAAATACGAGCGAAACTGAATGTGCGAAGGGTTGTTGAAAATCTTCGGTGTCATCTCCAGCATTCATGTTCGGGTTAGGCGTTAGGTCTTGTTTTCGCACGAGGTGTTTTTTGAACTAGTGTATAGTTACAGAACTCTAATTTGAATGAAGCTTTGATTGTTTTTCGCTACGGAAACGATCTATTCCACCAATATATATATACATATACATACATACATATATATATATGTGTGTGTGTGTGTGTGTGTGTGTGTAAACAAACCACACCCAGGTGTCAGTGGAGTGTTAACGCGTCAGTATCAGCTGGCTGGTTAACCGACCCAAACGAACTGCCAGTCAGGTGATTATTAGTGGCAACTAGTCCGACTTACCTTGTAATATAGATTTACATCAGTAAGTCCAGGAATCTCAAGGCTGATTTATTAATCGCCTGCACAACGCTAAGTAAAGTGTTGTCCATCTCAGAGTAAATGTTATTGAGGAGACTTGAAATTGCTTTGCACTCACTTAGAATACCGGAAGGTTTTTTGACAAAAAGTATTGGCAAATATACAATAATTAAGCGTACTGTATTTGAGTTTTAAAGTAATCAAAACTTCTTCAGATATTCTCATACCAATATAGGCTACTTGACTTGAGGGTGCATTGTCGAATTCCGGTTTCTCAGTTGCTATTTACCCAATGCACTGGCGAAGGAATCCAGATAAGTTGCGGACTCTTCCGTTTTGTTGAGCCTCGTAGCAATGAATAGGCATTCGTTTAGCTTGAAATGTAATTGAATCATACTGGATATTATTAGTTAAGAATTTTGTTAAAGAAATGGTTTCTTCACAAAATAACAGAATCATAAAAGGTGGTAGAAGCCCACAAGGTCAATATCTTGTCGGCTCACACAGACTATAACATCTGGATCTGTGGATAGGCCTATGTTATTTTCAACCGTTTTCGTTTTGATTATTCTTGTCACTGATTTAAATTGTATTCCTGGTGTTGTTGCTGTTATGACTATTGTGGTTGTTGATTGCCCCGTCTGTTTGCTATAGTATCGGCTTTCCTTAAACGCTTATTCACGAGCAAAGCGTCAAGTTTCTATTTGAATCAGCAATAATAAGTATAATCCCTCACATTCATATCCTCTACTTCATGAATGTAAACAATAAAAAAAAAAGAAATTTTTCAAGACACAAAGAATCATTATATCCAACACCTGGAAAATAGGGAAATTCAGCGAGAAGTTAAAAAAAAAAGACAAAATCAGAGTCCAAACGCGCGTGGTTCCTGTTAACGGGGAGTTTAATTAGAACAATAATGAATCGATGTCACAGAATGACCTTCCGTCCAGATTCATTATTGTGATGGAACACTAAAAGAGACTCTTCAGTTCAGTGTGAGTTAGTAGGTCATTCCACAGGTTTCAACGATCACACTTAATTTGACATGACTTGGGCAAACATTTTCTTTGAAGAAATCTGTTCGTTAGTGTGATCTCGCCAACCTCGAATCTTGGTTCTTAGCCACGTAAAATAAGTCTAATCCTTCGGGCCAGCCCTAGGGGAGCTGTTAATCAGCTCAGTGGTCTGGTTAAACTAAGGTATACTTAACTTTCTTTTCTCGAATCTTGCCTCGGACTGATGATGGCGTCTTTGTGTGTTTTCCTCTCGGTTAAACACTTTCAGAGATAAACATGTCCAAAGGAGCCCGAGGAAGTCACCAGGATTCACGAGACCACTGCGACGATTTCGCAGAAAACGCACACAGCAAAGCCAAAGGCTCCATCCCTTTGAATGTATGGCTGGCATATGCCACAGAGGAGTAACTGAAACGCTCAGTTGAAAAAGATCCTAAACAAAATTCCCTGCTCAAGAAGTGAAAGAAATGACGCAAATAGAAAGCAACATAAAAATTGTTTTTAGCAGTAACCGTATAAAAAAAAAGTTATTTCTACGAATGTATAACTAAGCTCTACAGTATACTTTTCATTTTCGAGTTGTAGATGTCTCTTTCAGCTCATGAAAATTAAACCATCTAAAAGCACAATTTTGATCAATTTTAAAGAGAGATTTGTTCATTTTTTCACGAACCACGGTGAAGACGCGCAGTTCCGTAAATAAAACTCAAGTCTCATTTAGGAAGAGAAGTAAGCGATCACTAAAGTCAAGGAAAGGCGAGTCTCGTATTTACTTTGAACTACTGACGAAGGTTCCTTCTGGGGTCATCGCCTTGCTTCTTCGTCTCCTTGAAAGCTTTGCTTGGAACAAACCACGTGGATAGAAGCCACTTCACCCTCCCTCCCCTTTGGTGCAGGTCAGAAAAAATAGTTGCAACTAGCGCCTGGTATGCTCGTAAAGTATCAGCATTTCATATTGTTTTTCATACAAACATTAATTTAGAACCCCGCCCCCCCTCTCAAAACCCACCACACCATCCCTCCTCGCCACGCCTTTCTTTGGTTCATTTGACGTCATTGAAGACCAAGTATGTCTTTATTGTGCCTGTGATTTGCCTTTATTATTTCGTTCTCAGATATAAGAGGAACATTGTAAATCTCGTTCATTAGAAAATTCCTCGTTCTCTTCCACAATCCTTTTTCAATCATTCTTTTGTGAGATATGCTCCTGTTTCATTCTTAAGAGGCCGAAGAAATTATATTACAAAATATACATATTTGACAGGAGTATCGGACTTATTAGATTGTACTGATGAAAATATGCAACTAATTTATCAGTACAGTCTACTATCTTGGGGCTTTGCAGAGGATGGAGGTGCTCTCTCGGAATAAGCCCTCGGTCGGCATGATAAGGAATTCTCAGGCTATTTTCTTCTTCTTTTACTTATTTCATAAAATGTTTTGACCCCATCGGATCAGCCGAAATGCGAGGTTCATATTCATCATTTCACTGAGTTATGGGAAATTGCAAAGGAAATGAACTAGTCTAGTGCAACTTAAGAAATTAGCGCAGACAATGAAATTTTACGTTTTATCATATTTGGCAGATGGCTGTCCTCTTAAGCTTATGAGGCAAACTAGCAATGAACCAATGAACCATGAATACTAATTCTAGTTTCCAAGCCATATGCTGCAAGGTCTCATGGATGAGATCATATACTGTATAAAATACCCGTCCAGATCGTCAGAAATTCGCTGAACAAGGAAATTTTCCCTCACAATTAATTCATTCCCTCCTTCATTCATGCTGGGGAGATCGATATTGTCTGGGGAGAAGATGCTCAGTGCCAACCATCACGTCACCCCTCCGCCATCATTAAAGCTGCATTAAAGCTGACGAGGAGAGGACTGCTGGGGTAAAGGACTCCAAAAGCTTCCTCCCTCACACCGTTCCTCCTCAGCCATGTAATGAATAGATAACAAGATGGTGCATCATGTTTCCCCTTGCTCTTGGGGACTGGGTATAATGGAAGAGTTATTCGGTGAGGCGAGTCAGGGAACGGTCTCAAATTTATTTTGGGGATGTTTTCAGCATGTTGTTGAAGACATTCAAGAAAGGTACGGAGAAGCAAGCAGAAAGTCAACATGCTTTCAACTAATAAACTAATATGAGGACAAAATTTTTTGAATTTCATTTTTTTTTTTTTTACTTTATGCTGCCTTACGAAACATTATTAACAATAGCCGATGCAGACATATTTGTTACCTGTTAATTAAACAGCATTTCATAAAAAAAAATATTGCACAGCTCTTTCGTTACATTATTGTACAATTTAGAACGATACAAAATCATAATGTGACAAACGTCAGCTTGCCACTAGCACGTCAAAATTTTCGCTCTCATGGATGAGACAAGAACTCAAGTGTACATCTTGTACCACCATGAGAAAAAATGTGAAGACTGCAGTGGAAAGAATAATATAACCTTTGTAGAAAAGATGGGGAGAGTCACACAGTGCAAAATAAACTCTTCATAGTACCCATTTGATGCATATGCTACAATTATTATTATAGGGGTGATTACTGAAACTTTGAACAGATTTTTTTATTGCCAACCTTCCTAGAACCTAATGTGCGGCACGTTTTGGTAAACAAAAGATTCCTCAGAGGAATATCATGGTGACCTCAGATTCATGAAATTAGTACTGCGGAATGATTGTACATCTTTCGTTACATACTGTAATTCTAATATACTACGCTCTCACAACTTCTGGAAAAAAACAATGAAATGAAGTGACAGTGATCACATGTATTGCAACGTTGCCTCTCTACGGAACTTTCGCCATCTCCGATTGAATGAGGATTCGAGAGAAGGCTTTTTGCTGGCATCTTTGGTGAAAATTTGCCAGACTGTCTATGTTGTTTTGGTCAATGCTGTTGATTTCAAGAGGCATCATTAGTCAACTGAAAAGTTTCGCGGTTAACTTTGATCTTTGAGTGGTCTAGCTTGAGGCAGCACAACTAGAAGACGGTAAATTGCTATTTTGAGACGACCTTATGCCAATCATTTTGAGATTTCTTTCACACGAGTGGCAATTCAAACTTAACCCGTAGTTTACTCTGAGCGATAACTTGAAGGAGGACTTCCAGCTCTCTCTCTCTCTCTCTCTCTCTCTCTCTCTCTCTCTCTCTCTCTCTCTCTCTCTCTCTGTCAAATCCTTCTGGAAGGCATATACAGAGTAGCTAGCGAGAAGGAATTTTTATAATTGGTTTGGTATATAGGCTAAATCTTCTCAATACCTTGGCCATTTTCCCTTTGAGATTGGTAACGCTGCTGTTCATCACTTCATTCAGTTCGAGTGATCAGAAGTCCTTCGGGACTATTGTGTGACTATAAAGGCGTCATTTCTGGACTTAGGATTTTTTCTACTTTGAAAAGCAGCGTATTAATCCTAGTATATATTGTATTAAATGATAGGCCATGAGTGCGTTTTGGTAATCAGTATCACTAGATAGATATATTGATAGCTAAGTAAACAGATAGATAGATATAGATAGATAGGCCTAATAACCCATTAAAAGTATGTAAAAAAAAAAAATTAAGAATAGCAAAAACTGGCCAACTGCTCATAACTCCGGGGAAATCTGACATGATCTCAGCCGCAGCTGCTTAGTCCGGAATTTAGGCACGTGATGAGCATCGGGCAAAGTCAACAATCTCTCTCTCTCTCTCTCTCTCTCTCTCTCTCTCTCTCTCTCTTATTGTTAAACCATGTTTAGATCAACTTTCTTCTGTCAATCCTTTGATTAATATTTCTGTACACTTCCCCTTGAGTGGGTGGCTACAGAAAGCGTCGACCTCCATGTTATCCTTTTCTCTACGACCAACTACCTCAGACTAACTACCAGGTACATATTTCGCTGTTTAGATCAACCGAAGAACGATGGACTCACTGATCGATCTCGGGAACAAGTTTCTCAGTATTTGTGAAAATCAGCGGATGAACATAATATTCGTGCTCTTAGATGCAAAGATTTTTCTCATTTTTTAACGAGACATTGGTTGTCTCTTAAATCACGTCAAACAAGTCCTCCAAAGAATTGAGAAACCGATGAGGTAAAAATTCATAATTATATATATATATATATATATATATATATATATATATATATATATATATATATATATATATATATATATATATATATATATATATATATATTATGTATATATTATATATATATATATATATATATATATATATATATACATACATATAATTATTGTAAAACTGTAAAAGCGAACTGATCAGTAACTTAGTTATGTAAAGATCTGTCTACGGAAATGTTAACATGAAATTTCTCTGCAATAAATAAATAATAAATATATAATAAAATTCGAAGCTACTTCGAGCAAGGTTCCTCCTGCACCTAAAAGATGAGTCTGAAAGGGCCACATTAGAGCCAACAAAAGGAAAATTAAGTTCCAGGCCTTTTTAAAAGGAATTAGCCTAATAGGCGAAATCTTAAAGTCGGAATTTTCATTAGATTTCTCTTGCCTCTTTGAAGGTAGAATGTAACACAACCAGTTCCAGAATTTCCAGGACAGGGTCCAGGAATAGTTATGTCAGAAATTTATACTTTTGGGAACCCGGCTCAATTGGACTTAATTAGACTTATTTGTGGAAAAATGAGCTTCCTGTTTGTGATTCCCGATGGAATGAAAAGGAGGGAGTACTGTATTTGTGGTGCGTTTTTTATTGTTTTATTGTGGTTTTGGATGAATAAGCAAGCCGTCACATACACGTTTTTGTTGTTATTGTTTCTACTGTTCGTCTGCTTCTTACTGTTAACTGATTTCAATGACATAAGATACTTAGGAAGTCTAATCGCCTGTCCACACTAGCGGGCATTCCCGTCGGGCACTTCGCGCTGTTTATATTTTCTCCCGCTTCAGAAGTAGTGTTACCAGACAATCGCATCGCTCTGGGTCCATACTCGGTCGGTCAGTTTAGTGGAACGGGTTATGGGAACAGTGTTTGCCGTCGGGCAGTGCCCGCTAGAGTGGACAGGGCTGTACATGTTACATTTATTACCTTCATCCTCCAGTTGCTGTGGAAATGCTTAAATTATTTTCTGGAATAAAACATACTTACACACAACCATTTACTGGTAAGTGAGTTAAGTTCAAAGAATCGTGCCATGTTACTGTGCTTGCTTGGAGGCACTGGCACAGTTTCTGTGGCATATTTCCACCGGCGTCCAGGAGGTGAAATCTCTCTGAAATGTTGTCGACGTTCTTTTTAATCTTCCTCTGTAGATATCAATAAAAAAAAGATAACTTCCGGGTTTTGTTAATTTGGCAAGTTGTATAAAATAGAGGGTGCCGAGAGAGAAGCAGAATGACCCCAAAGCAATTGAAGAGTCCAACAACCTTTTTGTGAAAAAACGAAACCTGTTGTAAAGCCGCTTTGACAGCACGTACGCGGCAACTCTCCAACTCTCTCTCTCTCTCTCTCTCTCTCTCTCTCTCTCTCTCTCTCTCTCTCTCTCTCTCTCTCTCTCTCTATGATACTGATGTGCGGGTTCCAGAATTCCCTGCTTTTGTTGGGAGATGAAAAGCAATAAAGGAATTTTCGAAATATCCCTGAAGTGCTGTGTGTGTGTTTATGTGTCTAGTGACATATTTATCAGTATTTATTTGTTAGTCTCCTCTCCATTCACATACTTCTCTTCTTTGCGCTCTCCGTGTTCTTCACATTTACTCGTTCCGATTTTTGAAAACCTGCTCCGGTGGGTAACTGATGTCAAGTTGTCTCAATTCTTATGAAGATGCGATAATAATAATAATAATAATAATAATAATAATAATAATAATAATAATAATAATAATAATAATAATAATAATAATAATAATAATTTTCATCAGTATCATTATTATTATTGCAGGTTAGTGAAATGAAGATTGCGGGTAGACTGACAGATGGATTCATTTATTATTATAAGTAATTATTCTGTGCTTGAGATTGCGTGACTCTGGACGCTAATGTTAAACTTGTTAAAATAATTGCTTATTACTTCTCAACTTTCAATGTCAGTGTTTTCGTCTGATTTTGATGTCAATGTCATGCACCATTCTATCCCCTAATCTCTCTCTCTCTCTCTCTCTCTCTCTCTCTCTCTCTCTCTCTCTCTCTCTCTCTACCAGGAACATTATGAATCATAACCCAAACTGAACATAAATAAAGAGTAATGAAAATTAGAAAAAGTAAATGTGACTCACCAAACAGGTATACTGATGCAGAAAAAAATGGGAAGAATTAAGAAATTGTTTTGTCTATAATATGGGTTAATTCCTGAGCACGAAAGAAGAATAAACAAAAGAAAATTCTCAAATGCTTCGTGAATACCTCATCATTGCTGTTACTGAAAAAAGCTGAGATTCTGAACATCTTACAACATAAATGATTCAAAAGAAATACCATCTTTTGAAAACGAAAAGTGAATGTCAGTAATACACCAGTGAGGCAAATCTAGAAAGTAACAGTAGCATAGAGAAGGAGAGAAAATATAGCAGAGGGGAATAACCAGACAGGAAAAGAGAGCTCGGAAAGGGGACACCTGTCAACCCGCTTGACATTTTGCGGGAAACCCAAGAGAAATGCGACCTCCCCCCCTCCCTTCACTTCCCTTCCCTTGGGAGGGATCTCCCCTCAGTTGAATTTTATGAAAGTGAGGAGGGGGTCGTGTCCCCTAGTATCAGTTTTCTTCAGTCGTTAGAGTGATCGTTAGAGATGTAGCCTGTTCGCGAGACATGCTTTTTATCGAATACCAAAAGAAACCAAGAGTTATAAGACCTTTTGGGAATGTGGGAAAGGATCACAGTTATACTCAAGAATAGTATACAGACAGAGAGCAATAAGGACACTCAA
Organism: Macrobrachium rosenbergii; assembly: GCA_039081455.1. Lineage (NCBI taxonomy): Eukaryota > Metazoa > Arthropoda > Malacostraca > Decapoda > Palaemonidae > Macrobrachium > Macrobrachium rosenbergii. The sequence continues at coordinate 97,260 of JANJGK010001469.1, read as the reverse complement.
AAGAAAGGAAACAAACAGGTGTATGATGATGGATCAAGTGACCAAACATAATAACAGTCACTATGACAATAATACTTTATTGCTGAATCAGAGGAAATGTCCCGTTACCAGACTCTTCCTGCACTTACACAAAAGTCTCGTCAGCAGCTTGTTCATCCCCCGACACACATTGCACCTCACTTCTATCTTGCACTCTCTCTCTCGCGCGCGCTTCCTGGATATTTAAGATGTTCTTATTGGTCTCCAGCTATCCAACAATTTCTTGCTCTTCTTCTCCCTCATCCTAACACTTCTGGGTTAGGCTATGCATTCATTTCACCGCCTTCACGAAGGTTAATAATTTGTATGTGTGGGTGTGTGTGTGTGTATACATACATAAATATATGCATATATCTTATATATATATATATATATATATATATATATATATATATATATATATATATATATATATATATATATTATATATATATATATATATATATATATATATACATATACTGTGTATATATATATATATATATATATATATATATATATATATATATATATATATATATATATATATATATATATATATATATATATATATATACTGTATATATATGGTTTCACGCAACATAAAATTAAGAAGTTAGGTAGAAAAATGAACACGAGCATACGAATTAATTGATGTAAGTAATTATGCAATGGAACAGTGAAATAATTTTCTTATCTATTTAGGCTAATGTATTCGCAAAGAGTCAGTTGGAACAGCAGATTCCAGAAAGATGAAATAAAGAATGATTTAGGCTAACTGCTCCATTGCATAATAATTTGAATTAATTAAATTATATGTTCATGACCATTGTTCTACCTAACATCCTAATTTTATGTTGCATGAAGCAAAAAAAAAAAAAAAAAAAAAACAGATAGGACGTCGCCTCCTAACTAATGAAAGGAAAGAAAACTAGTGAATGTATTGTAGGCAAAATTATAAACATAAACAGATTTCCAGTTGGCACAAAACTGGAGAGAGAAACAAGCAGAGTGAAATGAACTATGAAATCCGACCAAAGTTTGGGCAACTTATAACTATTGTTCTTAAAACACTATCGCCCTCTGAAAGCAGTATCTGGCTCGTAGCTACTCGACCCCCTCTTGATATGCTGTTCAGTGTATCGTACACCTGTTTTCACTCGCAAAAGGCATTCGCTCAGCAGAGCGGTTTTCCATCGAGCATTGCTGTCGTTCGCTCCTCAGTTTACTGGGATGAACTGCGCATGCGTGAATGTGCATTCGTTTTTCATCTCAAGTTCAGCCTTTCCCACTTGAGATACATTTTCATATTGTAAAAAATATACTTAACATATTTAAGTCTCTCTCTCTCTCTCTCTCTCTCTCTCTCTCTCTCTCTCTCTCACCATTTGAATTCATGCAAAGGGAGGAAACGGTCCAGGAATTTATCTGAAAATGTTCCTATGTTTATTTTGTGAGAACTTTAAAAAGAAAATCATAATTAAAATGGAAGGCGGCATCAAATAAAGGGATAAGCCGTGAGCCGTGACCCTCACGAGGGGAAAGCGGATTGAATCCTCACGTATAGGACGTGTCTAGACTTCGCAATCAGTTGGAAAGATTTAAGACGTGGCAATAACAGCCTCACAGAGGCATTGCAGCACCTCCTGGGCAAATAATGGATTTTGTAAGTGCTAATAAAAGCAGTTACACAGAAAGGGTTCCTGAAGGAGAGAAAGTTGATTCTTCAGAGATACGATGTTTATGAAAAAGATTGAATAGTGAAGCACAGATTGAAAGTGATGTAGCAGTATACACCTGCACAGGATATTGTTGGATTCGTCATTATCATAGTATATAAAGAATGCTTTCACTAGTATAGCCTAAAGTATTATTAGGAGGCTTTTACACACACACACACACACACACACACACACACACATATATATATATATATATATATATATATATATATATATATATATATATATTATATATATATATATATATATATATATATATATATATATATATATATATATGTGTGTGTGTGTGTGTGTGTGTGTCTGTGTGTATGTATGTGTGTGTGTCTTCAACTTCTGGAGCAATAGCTCGAAGAACAATCCAAGGCGGGTCAGGGAAAGGCACTGTCCATATGCATTTTATTATGATATGCCGACGTTTCACAACCCCTCATGGTTGCATTTTCTAGGCTGCAAACAGGGAACATGGCAGTCAGTAAGCTAATAAAATCAGAATTGCAATACAACGTTCAGAATAAAATGACTAAAACCTATCCTAAAGGAACAAGCCAAAGGCTGGTGACAACCTTCCCAAAAGGGAGCTAAAAACAAACTACTGTACTCGCATTGAGTTTTAGAAAAGAGAGAGAAAATATATACATAAATAAACATATAGACAGAGAAGAAACAGCTCAACTAGACCATCAGGCAATAAGCAATTTTGTGGACGATGTTTGGGGTTAACGGTGGTACAGTCAATTTGATAATAATAGATTCAAGTTTTGTTAAATCATTCTCACAATATGTTTACCACGCCCAAAATACGTAAGGAATATATCCTTGAATTATCTTAACCCAACCTAACCTAGAGGCATGGCAAAAGAAAAAAAAGAAAAAAAAAAAAAAAAAAAACGAGGCGCCCACTCGTCTGGCCGAACCATAAGACATTTGGGGAATATGCAGCCGGGCAAAGGTAAGGGTACGGTTATTCTTAATAAACAGGAATACATGAGTAAAATGAAAAATATTCTTAATGATACATCAAAGTTTAAAAACTCGGCTCCCCTTGCCTGTATAATATCACTAAATCCGCGGACAAAATTAACTGATTCCTCAGAACATTGAAACGAAATAATATTATAGACAAACGTAGGCTATGTACCAAAGTTTGTTTTTTACAGGTTCTTCTTACGTCACTCAGGTTTGTTCATTAGATAAAGAAATTTCTGATTCTTTTATTGATATTCTACGAGGTATTTCTCATATAAATCCAAAAGCGGGGTGTTATTTAAAAGCAGATGGTATTCACTTACCCATCTTTGATGAACAACAAAAAAATATTAATATGGATTGCCCTAAGTACACAAGACCGATGTCCCAATGCGTCCTGTTCTCTTCAGTATTAATACAGCCAATTATACTCTTGCTAAATTCCTAGTACCTATTCTGGAACCATTAACTAAAGGCCCTTACACCTTAACGTGTTCTACCGACTTCAAGGAGGAAATTACCAAACAGGACTCCGATTTATTCATGGTTAGCCTGGGCGTCGAATCCCTGTTCACCAACGTCCCTGTGGGGGAAACAATTCAGATTATTTTAAAAAAGCTTTTCCTGACGACGATGTCAATTTCATTATTTCAACAAGAATCTTTTTAAACAATGTTTAGAGTTGGCCATGCTGGACACAGCCTGTATTTTTAATGGCGTTTTGTATAAACAGGTGGAAGGAATGGCCATGGGAAGTCCTTTAGGACCTACTTTCGCCAACATTTTTATGAACTCTCTGGAAGAGCGCATAATGGACGCCTGCCCCCTTGTCCTTCCTCCCTTTATTTTATAAACGTTATGTTGATGACACGCTTGTCTTGTTTAAGCGAGATTTTAATGCAGACTCTTTCTTGGACTTCGTTAATGCCCAACACTCTAACATAATATTTACGCTATGAAAAGAATCTAACAGCAAGCTCCCATTTTTAGACGTTCTTGTTTCTACACTGGAATGTATCGTAAAGGTACGTTTACGGGTCTGGGCATGAATTTTTATAGCTCTTGTTATTTCAATTTTAAATTAAATGCTCTTTCTACCCTCCTCCACAGGGCTTTTACTCTGTCATCTAATTTGCTGACTTTTCATGACGAAATAACAACTCTTACTAATTATTTCAGGAACAACCGTTTTCCATCTAAACTATTTTTTATACAGTTAGTTAGTATGTTGAATAAAAAGATGACGCCACCTACTCTACTGTACATTACACTGTCCCTAAAATGAATTTGTACGCAGCGTTCCCCTATATGCAAGATGATTCTTTCAGAAAGAAATTTCTAAACATCATTCAAAAGGAATTACCGGCCCTTAACCTCAAACTCATTCCGATGAACCCCAGAACAGTTGGCTCTCTCTTCAAGTCCAAAGACAAGCTCAGTCCTTCATTTACATCCAACGTTATAATATATAAGTACAAGTGGCCCAGATGTAATCAGGGGATCTATGTCGGATGTACTAAGAAACTGTTGCGAGTACTCATTGATGCTCATAGAGGAGTCAGCTTCAGAACCGGGAGTAGATTGTCCAGCCCTGAACAGTCTAATATCAGGAATCATTCCACGATATGTAAAACTTTTATAGAAAATAAAGACTTTTCAATAATAGGACAGGTACAAAAAGAAAATGATTTAACAATACCTGAATCTATTATTATCAAATTGCCTGTACCACCGTTAGACTCCCAAACATCGTCCACACAATTGTTTATTGCCTGATGGTCTTGTTGAACTGTTTCTTCTCTGTATGTTTATTTGTTTTCCTCTCTCTCTCTCTCTCTCTCTCTCTCTCTCTCTCTCTCTCTCTCTCTCTCTCTCTCTCTCTCTCTCTCTCTCTCTTTTGTAATAATCAATGCGAGTACAGTAGTTGTTTTTAGCTTCCCTCTGGGTAGGTTTCACCAGCCTTTTGCTTGTTCCTTTAGGATAGATTTTAGTCATTTTATTCTGAATGCTTTATTGTAATCTGATATTATTAGTTTACTGATTGCCATGTTCGCTGTTTGCAGCCTAGAAAATGCAGCTATGAGGAGTTGTGAAACGTCGGCATATTATAATAAAATTCATATGGATAGTGCCTTTCCCTGACCCGCCTTGGATTATAAATATGTAAGTGTATATATTGTGTGTATATATACAAGTGTGTATGAGCCTTTAAATTAAAGTCTTCTTCGTTAAATTTTCTACCAAAAGTCTGTTCCATAAAGCAGCCTAATAATTTGGATATATCAAATGTTTTGACATACTGGTGTCATTAAGATAGTTTAAATGAATAGTATAGTATTGTCTAAAGCCATTGAAAGAATGAACGTTATATATATATATATATATATATATATATATATATATATATATATATATATATATATATATATATATATATATATATATAATACATGATTTCAGACTAGTAGCTTTAAAGATAAAATTTCACCCTAAATTTTTTTTTTTTTCTACAATAAATTTGTACCTAAACTCCATCGTGATAGAAATCCCACGCTATTCATTTCGTTACGCCCACCACAGTGAATCCACACTGAACTGCATTTGTAATTCAGTCCCGTGAGATGCCTGCCTTGTATACGGATTATTCATGTGTCATTTCATTTTAACTACGATTCATATGATATTTGCATCCATGTAAAATGCAAGGGAACCGGAGCGGTATGTAGAAGGAATAAGTTACATTATTGCAGTTCCCAGATGGAAAATACCGGAGTAGGAGTTCGAATCAGCAGTGCGGAGAAAGAAAAACAGGTGGAAATAAAGAAAAGAGTTAGTAACAGGCTTTTTTGAGTAGTATTACTAGTCGGGAAGGAAGGCATTTCTGATGTAAGGGAAGCATACTCACTTGAGATGAGTTGTCAGAAGCAAGAGAAGGGAATATTAAGGGAGGTACTGCAAACAAAATTCAGGATGGTAAAGGAGGGAAAGGAAATAATTGCAGCTGCAGAAATGGGTGGCAGAGTTAGCCAGAGTAAAAATGGATCTGAAGAGGTTCTTGGTGACCAGGGATTTGGAGTAAGGAATGAAGATGGAGAATGTTCTAGAAATGGCACAGAGTTTTGCATTGCCTACATGAACATCTGATTTTGGAAGGCAGATCGTCATTTAGCAACATATGGGAATAGTGGAACAGAGAGCAAACCGTATGGCTGGGAGGGAAGACAAAAGCATTGTAGTAAATTGTAAGGTAGTTCTTGGAGAGATGCATGAAGCAACATACGTTGCTATTAATGGATACCAAGATTAGAGGAACCCCAAGAAAAAATCTGCCTCCGTTCTTATTCCTGTTCCTACGCTCTGGCCCATCCTTTGTATCCCCTGGCCTCCGTGTCTGTCTCTTGTGGCATCGGGCAAAAAGTAGGGACAAGCCAGCGAACCTCCAACACCGGTAGTTGAGCAAACTCACCGGTAGTGCCCCGTGTTGGGAAGCCTGACACGGAGCGACGATGCTGTCAGTTACAAGAACAATATGCAATGAGTGTATGTACACACTTGCGTACAGGGATGGCCCGACTTGGGAGGGGGCTGTTATCCCCCTCAAATGGATAGTATTTGTTGTTTAAATACACACCTGTAGAGGCTATGTGGGTATGCATGCATATATATATATATATATATATATATATATATATATATATATATATATATATATATATATATATATATATATATATATATATATATATATATATATATATATTCTTATTTCAGGGGAGTCTAAACCAAACAATCTTATAGTAGGATGTATGGATAGGAAGAACAGTCAGCTCATCACTGACGAATTTATTAATAGCTGCGCTTCGGGATCACCCATATCCCATCTTTTCTGGCTAAAAATATACAAAAAACACTAAAACTTAAAACAGAGCTTACAAAATTAAAATGCTTTAAAGACTGAAAATGACAATGAAATGACAAAACAAGGAAAAGAATACCTTCTGTATTAAAGTCCAGAGCATGAAAGTTTGATGAGAGTAAACAAGGTTAGGAAGTAAACAAGAATAGGGGAGGGGTATTAGGCTATGTATAAGGGGGTTGAAGTTAAATGATTATTGAGCGATGGAACAATTTTCTTGATAACCAAGGATTCCAAAATATTAAGGAGGTGTTCCTTCTGCGTCGTGGTCACTATTTCAAAGCTTTTTTAGTTTATTGGGTTTTTACAAATGAATGAATGATTCCTAATGTTGGACATTTCAGGTTTTGCTAGCCTAAGACCAGTAAGATAGCTCAGTCCACTGTGGCAATCTGCCCTCACTTTAAGCAACCGGCGCGTACTTCCGACATAAATCTGTTGCGGACTGCAACAGCAAGTATACTTGTACACCACCCCCGACTGCATCAATGGAGGGAGTCGCTCCTTGTGTCTTAAAAGGCTACCAAGACTTTTGGGGTTCTTCAAAATTAAGTTGACCTTGACAGCTGGGAAGTGTTTGGTTATGATCTTCTTCAGATGTCGTAAAAAATCACCATTATGTACAAAAGGAAAGGAAAAGTAGTATTCTAATTTGGGAACATCGAAGGAAGGAGAGGGAGGGCTAAAGTCGTTATTTAAAATGTCCTTTATTTTATGTTGGAATAAAGTCAAGGGAAAAAAGTTTTGTTAAAAATATTTTTGTAAGAAGGAAATTTCGTTTTGGAAGGAGGACCAATCAGAAGAAAGTGAAAGGGCTCTATGGATAAGGGTGGTTAAGGAATTTAGCTTGAAATTAAATGCACAGGAGCTATAAAAATTAGGGCCCAAACCTGTAAAAGTCAGTTTTCTATAAATACTAACTTTGAAACCTTCAGAAGATCGGGAAACTTCAGTGTCTAGAAAGGGGAGTTTATTATTATTTTCTTTTTTCTAGCGTACAGTTTATATTGTTGTGTAAACTATTTGCATAATCTAAAAAGGAGTCTGCGTGGTGTGGGTGTTTGAAAAGGACAAAGGTGTCATCAACATAGCGTCTGTAGTAAAGGGGTTTAAAATCAGAAGGACAGCTGTCCAGCAGCTGACCTTCAAGATGGCACATAAAGATATCGGCCATAGTGCAACATAAAGGACTCCCCATACCAACACCATCCGTCTGTATAAATACTTTATCATTAAAGACGAAAGCTGTGTCCTTCACAGCAAGTTCCAACAATTTTCTAATATCTGATGAACTAAAATTATTAAAAGTGGAGTCAGGAGTGGGGAACAACCGATCAATAACTAGGCCTATTTGTATGGTCTCATTCACAGGGATGTTGGTGAATAGCGATTCAACGTCTAAACTAGCCAGTTTAATATTTTCTTTGAATTTTAAGGTGTTAGACAAGTTATTTGGATTCTTTGTAAGTGGTTCAAGCAAGGTGGTTAGGAATTTGGCTATTTTGTAATTAGGTGTGGTATATGATGATAGAATGGGTCCTAGGGGATATTAGATTTTTGGATCTTTGGCAGTCCATACATGACTCCAGAACTGGACCCCGTCACCACTTTTAATAATTTTATTTCATCAGATTTTAGAAAATTGTTGGAACTTGCTGTGAAGGACACAGCTTTCGTCTTTAATGATAAAGTATATACACAGACGGATGGTGTTGGTATGGGGAGTCCTTTGAGTTGCACTATGGCCGATTTCACCTACAGGCAAGTGTGGACATAATAATTATGCCAAGGGGGGTGGAGCTGGCTGAAGGACCGACGCATCCGGGCGATAACCGATCGTGTGGACAAGGCCTTCAATGCCGCCTGAAATGCCATAGATAAGATATTAGAATTTAGGCCAAGGGCCAAGCCCTGGGACCTATGAGGTCATTCAGCGCTGCAAGAGAAATTGGCAGTCAGTAAGGTGGTTTGAAAGGTGCAACAGAAGGGAAACCTTGTAGATGCACTAGGAAACAATTTTTAGAGAGGGTGGAAAGTCAAAATGAATTTGAACGGAGGTACAGTACAAGAAATGAGAGAGGTTGCAGCTAGGGGCCGAAGGGACGCTGCAAAGAACCTTGAGTAATGCCTACAGTGCACCACGTGAGGTGCACTGACAGCGCTACCCCCCTACGGGGCCCAGATGCTATGAGGTCACACGGCTCCCTACCAGAAGGATTTCGTTATAAACAAACCCCATCATTCCCAAGTGTTGAGGGCAATCACGTATATTGCTGCTCACTCATTTATAGCTTATGCTTGTTGAATTGGAATTGGAATATAGAATTTAGGCCAAAGGCCAAGCCTTGGCAACTATGAGGTCATTCAGCAGTGAAACGGAAATTGACAGTCGGTAAGAAGTCTTGAAAGGTGTAATAGGAGGAAAACCTGAAAGCAGTTGCACTATGAAACCGTTATTAGGAGAGGGTGGAAAGTAAGATGGAAGAAAGAGAAGATGAACGGAGGTACAGTGAAAGGGCTTGCAGCTGGGGGCCGAAATGTTTATACTTGTTGATGTTATTCCTCGGTCTAAGCAATTTGTTTTCGCGCCTCACTTCCTCGCCCTAACTCCTGGTCTGTCCTCCTCGGCCGAAGCAATTCTTCATTGAGTCTGCCGTCCTCAGCTTAAGCAATTCCTTAACTCTCCCGTAGGTGGATGGTGCCGTAGGTGCACCTCACGTGGTGCACTGTAGGCATTACTTAAGGTTCTTTGCATCGTCCCTTCGGCTCGAAGCTGCTATCTCTTTCATTCCCCTTTCTCTGCCTCCCTTCATGTTCTCTTTCTTCCCTCTGACTTTCTACCTTCTTTAACAATTGCTTCTCAGTGCAGCTGCAAGCTTTTCTTCCCGTTACATTTTTCAGACCTTCTTACTGTCAATTTCCCTTTCAGCGCTAAATGACCTCATAGGTCCCAGCGCTTGGCTTTTGGCCTAAACTATATTCCAATTCCAGTTCCAGTTCCTCAAGTCTTTCTTCTCCTTCCGACTTTTCCCCTCAAAGAACGTCCAGTTACGATAAAGCTCGCTTAGCAAAATCTATTGCCGTTTATAGATATTAAACGACGGCACGATTTGCTTCAAAGTAGACTTAGCAGTATCCCGAGACGTGTCTTCGTAAAGAACCCCTTAGTGGCGTTTACCTTTTTTAAAAAAACTAAGACAATCATCCTGGTAAGTAACCGCCATAATTTTAGAGTTGCTTCTTTCACTATAATGCTTTTTGTTCGTGCCTGGTACCAGTGGCTCAGATTCGTTTCTTTACAGTTAACTAAAGGTATTTAGAAGGTAATAACATTTCACCACAACCATTCTGTTCTAGAGCAACCAGTTTATTAAAAGCCGTATTGAGAATTCGCTTGTAAAATACGGGGCCTATTATATGTACCAATAAGTTTTTATAACCACTATTTTACTTCATCCACTAATTTGCAAATTCCTTCAGGCGTTTACAGTTTTCATCCCCGTAATAGGCAGAAACGACAGGAGTTAAAGAGACCCATTAACACAAATACCATTCCATATGATACATCCACATAAAGCATTCCATCTCTCTCCTATTCGGTGTCAAATTCATAAACTCACTAAGCCAGTAGTATCTGTAATAGTTACTCTCCTAAACAACCATTCCTCAGAATTATTAGTCTTTAAATTGGTTTCATGGATAGAATAGGATAGAATATAGCATTTAAGCCCAAGAATAGAATATAGCAAATAAGGCAAAGCGCTGGGACCTATGAGGTCATTCAGCGCTGAAAGGGAAAATTAAGAGTAGAAAGGTTTGAAAGGTGTAACAGGAGAAAAATCTCGGAGTTGCGATATGAAACAATTGATAGGAGAGGGTGGAAAGAAAGATATGAGAGAATACGTACGTGGGTACAGTAAAAGGAATGCAAGGGGTTGTAGCTAGGGGACGAAGGGACGCTGCAAAGGACATTAAGTAATCCTACAGAGCACCGCATGAGGTGCACTGGCAGCACTACTACCCTACGGGGGTCTCATGCATAGTTGTCAAAATAAATGGTCATTACCCTATACTAGTGACGTATTAAACAGAATGGAATATGAAATTGGGCAAAAAGCAAAGCGCTGGGACCTGAGGTTATTCAGAATCGATGTGGCCTATTAAACGAAAATCGTTAAAACAAATTAAATGTTTTGGTAAAAGAAACTTTGCATCTCAAGGCCTTGTGAGGTCAACCAAATCTGTTTGACAAACGACGTCCCCCTCCCCCCCCCCCCCAATAAAAACGTCGCGCAATACTTAAAAAAAATTATAATCTGTAACTTAGAATTCTTTTCACCTGCGTTAAATCTTACATTTAACGATATACCTTAACTTCAATATTTCAGATTTTTTTTATGTATAACAAAATTCTTTTCTCCTGCGTCAAATCCTATCTTTAGCCACGTAGCTTAGGACCTTTGTCCATGGAAGTGTAGCTGACCATCACATTATCAAATTTTCATTTCACCAATGAATGGAAATAATTTCTTTGTAAGAGCTCCATGAAACAAGTAATTTGATATTTAGTTTTACCTTCTAATTACACATTGTTCTAAAGTAGTAAAATTACGTAATTTACTTAATTTTCTGCTCCCAATAAATTTAACGGCGCTCTTGGTACTGAACATTTATTCGTTAATATGCATTTTATTGATTAATATCCATTTATTCATTAGTATGGAGTCAGTTTGCAGCTCGTTGCGACACAAATTAGCTAAGGGCGTTTGGATCGTCACATCCAATACCCAAACCACATTTGTTTAAAATTTGGTATAGGCCTTTCACATGTGTATTCACTCACACGTGAATACTGTTAAACAGTCTGGTATATTTCTAAATTAAGTAGTTTTTACCTTCAACATCTGTAATTGTATGGATGATAAACCAGATTCCACATACTTTGTTTTCCCCCCTATAAAAATACCGAGAAAGTAGTCAAGCACTGAAAACTAAAGACCCATTATTTATTAATTAAAAAACCAGTTATAATACACAAGCAAAAGGAAGGGTGACGAATGCAGAATATCCGAGGAACCTAACTTGCAAACCTATCAGGATTTTAATGAAAAGCGCAGCATAGAAAATTTAGAAATTGATTGAATAGAAGCCTGCAACTATCTTGCCGACATCTTGGATCCCTAGAAAAATTAGCCTAACACTGAAAGGTTCGTAAATTTTCTGCACATTTTCATGAATTCAGGCTCCTCCTGCAAGTTGTGGCCTGCAACAGAAAAACAACGGCAGCAGAAAATGTTCTTACGGCAGTTACTCGGCAACTCCGTAATGGGAACGTTATTAACTCTAATATTTCTTGAAATAGGTACGGTATCTTTTACTTTAAAGGATAATTAGCTTATAAAAACCACGAGTTACGTTTCTCCAGCCAATGCCGGAAAAAGGTTATTACCCACTCATAACTTGTAACCATCTGGAGTAAGATTATCTCGTACATTTTATACCAGAATTATGCATTAAGGCTGTATAACAAACATACATACTTTACAGCGTTACTCTGCGTCTTATCTGATGCCATTTAAAGTTAGACATTTTCACTATACGTAGAAACCACTCAAAATTAGTATATTGACACTCAGAAAATGCACAATTCTAAAAATCACCAAAACCAAAATTATGATGACCCACATAGGCTACTATGATCAAAGACGTAAGCGTAAAGAGATACCTTTGATCTTTCAAGAATTCAGGTAAAAGTTAAAGAAACCGCTGAACTTTGAAATAAAGCAACGAAGGAAGTTGTGTAATGTGAGCTCTCGTTAGGGAGGAAAGGATTACATCATAGATCAGTTTTGCCACTAATTATCAAAAAGACTCAACAGCTCCTACCTTAGTATACTGTAGTTAGAAATGCATGTTGGTACATGCATTAACTGCCTGATGACCTTTAAAACATTTCAGGTGCCATATAGCAAATACGACCAAATACCTGATTGCCATGGATAGTTTGGCGAACAATGGCATTCATTACAGCATCGTTTTCACTAAAATAATGGGTACCAACAATTGCATCCAACTCTGATAGTGTCTGAACCTCATTATGTTAATGCGTAATCCACATACCCAAAGCCTTGTTGATGAATACCATTGGAAACTCATGCCTTATGGAAAGCATTCCAAACTTACTGATTGTGTTCATGAACAGTTCCACAACGCACTGGGAGCGTCACAATTCCCACTTGTGTTATGACAGCCCCACAAGCACTGCCCTTATTCAAGGGTAGTATGACTATCTCAGTGCCTTGTGATCTTGAACAGCATCATAATCATTGTGCCGATAGTACCTTTTTCTGTGCTCACGGATAGCCTAATACTAATTTGACAGGGCCCATTGAAAATAAATTCATTGACCACGTTCATGGAAGGCATCATCGATGGCATCACAAAATTAACAGGAATCGTGGGTAACATCACAAAACTATTGACAGTATTCAGGAGTTACATTACAAACTTCTTGCTTGCGCATGAGTATCGAACTTATTGCCTGTGTGTATGAGTAACTCGTTGCTTTGTGTACGTAGATTAACACTCATTGTGTTCAGAATAACACTGTCCATAGAGAAAAACTTACTGCGTGTGTTTATAGAACAAACTCATTGCATGTGTTTTCCTGTAACCATAGAGTAACTGATACCAGGACAACTCATTCTCGGAAAACTCATATCGCCAAGTCACACCTGGACAGTTGATACGAGTATCTAGGACAACTGATAAATAGGACAACTCATAACAAGTATAAAGCTTTAAATTTTGAAAGAAAAATCAAGAAAAATCTTAGAAGAAAAACTATTTTTGGGGGACAATGAAAACTAAAAACATTAAAGACTCAATATAAAACTAATTTACTAAAACTTGCAGATATGCCACAGCTAAGAGATTTTCTGGCAAGGATCATACTTTTAAGTTATCAGTCGCTTGTTGCACTCTTCGTAAACCTGTTTTGAAGTAACTTTCACTCACCATTCCAAATTACAATTTTTTTTTTTTTTCTGATGGAATATGGGGAGCACTATTATTCTGGTGTCGCCACCGACGAATACTTCGTGATAAACTATGTTGCTGGCAGTCCAGCCAACGCTTCATCTTGTAGAGAAGAACCTTATGTCGCAATCACAATTCTCGCGGTCTCTGTGATGGAAAGGCTTTGGCTTTTATAGAACCGTGGACAATTCTGTATTTCACTTTACTAATATCTGCGCTGTGAAAGTGTTTCCCTGTTGAAGACACTTTCTAATGGGTCCTCAGCCATCGTCTGAATGCGCGCTCTGCACATCTTTACTTCACATAGCCAGACTTTTCTTGATTTATCTGCATTCTGCCTGTGAAAAGTATATACGTAGTTAACATCCGCAAGCTTATTGGCTCCTTGCTGAGATTTTATATACGGTATTATGAGGTCTAAAGAAATTTTCAAAACAGTTGAAAAGTTCACTAGTACAAAACCAATTTGACAAGTAAAAAAAAAAAAAAAAAAAAAAAAAAAAAAAAAAAAAATTGAAAAGCTATAACGACAGTTAAGAGTTGTTCGCTGGACGAACAGCAATCGTTTTGAACTATGAAATTCAAAGGATGCTGGTCAGTAATTAAAGTTAAATGATCACTTATGCCTATTTTCAACCGGGCTTTTAAGTGAAAATTTACCTGTTATGAGTTATCCCATATATCTGTTGTCCTAGATATCAATTATTGTCCAGGTATGAGTTGTTCGCTATGAGGGTTCCGGGAATTTATCCTGGCATCAAGTTGCCCTAGAACCAGTTTCCATACTTAAAAACATTGATTTCGTGCTGAGTTAACAGGGGCTGGAAGTTCCTAGAGTTACTGACAAACTTCGTAAAACTAAATCTATCTGCTAACAGCAGAAATCCAAACATCACTCCAGACAATCTCTGTCTGGGGAAAAGTTTGCATGGCTTTGATAATTTTCAAGAGACCAGCTACTGGGTAAGCATGCCCTATTATCGTAAATGACCCGTAAATTCAGGGAGCTTCCTGTAACACCTATACCAGAAACTCTCGGTTGCAAGAAAGGACAAGTTCGAATCCTCTGAAAATTCCATCAAGTCTAACTCCAACTAACCACAAAACCCGTTTTCAGGAAGCTAAATTTCTGAAATAAAACATACCAAGACGCCAGACCTATACATTAATTTAATTTGTTTTAATGCTGAACATTGTCGTTTGATGGCATAAACATGCTTAATTTCCTCAAACTTCAGGAAGCTTTTGCATACTTAACCAAGTGGGAGGTAGCTAAGCACATTTAAATACCTAATACCTATCTGAACTTAAACGAAAACCAATAGATTAAGGCTATATTTAGCACCTGAAAGAAAAGTTTGAATAGTTAAAACTAAAACCAACCAAGAGTCTGCATAGTAGGTCATACGACCTACTATGCAGAACATGGGTGGCTCCCCCACCCCTCCAGGGGTGTCTCCCCTAAAGGGGTGGAGGATAAGAGATATGCTGTTCAAGAACAGTATATACAAAATAAAAATTTATTGCAAAAATTGCTGACGTAAATTTATTACACAAATTAAAAAAGTAATTTTATCAAATTAAAATTAAATTTATAAAGTAAATTACAAAAATTGAAAAAATTTGCCAAATTAAAAAAGTTAATTTTACAAAAATTTTAAAAATTATATTTATGACAAAATTAAATCACAAAAAGCAAATTTATGACAAGTTAAAAAAAGACAAATTAACTAAAACTAAACTTGGCGGAAAATAAAATACCTCCTACATGCCTGTTGCTCAAGAGAGCAGCTGCAGTACGCATGAAGCTTCACCGTTACAACAGGAACTCCAAGTCAAACTTGTATCATCATCATCCTGGAGAAGAAAAAGTTTTAAAGCTGAGAGTAACTTATTCTAAATCTTGTAAATTTTGGGCGTTTCCTCACGTCAGATTATGAATAAACGCCCACAGAAATAGTTATAATGACTGCCAAAGATTTGTACAAGACTAAACACGCAGCAAGATTGGAAAATCCCCAGAACAAATCTACAATATTAGCAATAATAACGGTAAAGTTTGTGTCACCTTGTAGAAGCCCGGGGTTTATTATAGCTCGACTAACGGAGTGACAGCCCCGATGGAAATCTCAAGAGCCAACCATAGTCTATTCGCTTGATTTTTTCGTAAAAATTTAAGACCAATTACACTACGATAAATTAAGGAGGAATTGAATACACCACTCCTGATGAAAAGAGAATCACTGACTTAGCAAACAACTGTTAAACGCTTGCCGCCAGAGCGATATTACAGTCGAAGGTCCGAACTCCGAACTGTCAGCACTCGGACGATGCTGTCATTTGCCAAGGACTCTAAAATCTTGTAGTGTCTTGCTTCTTGGAATATGGCCGAATGCGATCTTCGGATATCCTTGAAATCGCTAATTTTGCAAGAATTATTTTCATTTCCTGCTCCCCTTTTTTACTTGTTCTTCTTGGAGGTTTAAAATACAGCACATGATGAATAGGTTTTCCTGAACGTAACTCGTAATTTCTTTTAGGGCTCGCGAAGTAATTTGTAGCATAAGGCTGTCGCATATTTCTTTTCATCACTTTGACGAAATAACTTTAATTCGCGTGGATATTTTTCATAAGGTTATATAATGAAATATTCTATATATACGTATATACATACACACATATACACAATGTGTGTGTATGTGCGTGTTTACCGTATAACTGGATACATTACATAAAGCTTGCTACACTGGTATATGATTCGCAACCAAGTGCAAATGAATATTGCTATAATTAAACGTACTTAGTCGTTGCTTTAGTGCTGTGAAACTAATACCTGAGTTTTTATGCAGGGTACTTATATCGTCTTTTTTTAATTATTGAAATATCCAGGCTGCTATTTGTGGCTGCTGTGTTACCTCAGTCTAGGGGTCAACTGCCTCCTTTGAGTAAGCATTGAAAATCCCCGTTTTGGGCATCTGTTTAAAATATTTCTGCTGAATTTTTCGTTTCACTTTTGTTCACGTACGAAGGTTTATATATATATATATATATATATATATATATATATATATATATATATATATATATATATATATATATATATATATATACGAGTATATATGCACACTAAAACAAAGGGACTACCAACAAGTCGCATAGGTCATGAAATACTGAGCTGCTATCAACTGAGCCACTGTTATGTTGGGATTTCATTAAACATACCTGTTATGCAAAGGTGTGCAGCCTGCAGGGTAAATCCTTAGGTGCTATCAAGTACTTGGATCCTGCCTTCGTTTGTGCTTTTTGTGAGTCAGTTTGTAGCGCCTTTGCCCTTCTTCAAAGTTCTGTGCTCGGCCCCGGTGCGAGGGAATACTTTAATTATAAGGTTGAGGATTATAAGGGCACTCACTGTCTATCCTGACTGAGAAAAGACTCATATAATTCTACTTTTCGCTTTTAACATAATTTATGAGGTTGCAGAGTAAAGCCCTTCGCATTACCCCTTCCTTTGTATCCCCTGACCTCCATGTCTGTCTCTTGTGGCTGGGCTTTACTGCCCTTTTTTTTATTTCATCACTTTTTTGGCGTTGACATATATCCTGTAATCCCGACTATCAGCTTTATGTCGATTTTTCCACCACTATATGACCATCTTCAAATATCTTGATGTTAAGTATACAAGAAATATTTTACGTGTATAATTCTTCTCTCTCTCTCTCTCTCTCTCTCTCTCTCTCTCTCTCTCTCTCTCTCTCTCATCAAATACATGTCCCCAGAACGCAAGAAGGAAGTGAGTTTTATATGGATCAGTAATTCAGTCAAAACTTAGTCCAATTGACCATTATTGTTTTAAGGAAGAAGGAGCTTAAAGCGAAAGGAAAGCTACTGTGTGTAATGAAGGAGACCACATCTGCAAGAAGAGCAGCGAACCATCCGGGACGAACGGGAATCTGAGCATCAGTGCCTCTGCATTCAGAAACGTCCCCGGGACATGGCAGCTGCAGAAGGCATTGGGAGCTTCCTGTTTCATGTGGTCTTGGGAAAAAAGCCACAGGATGTGACGAAGGTACAACAGAAAAGGACAAAAGTCTCGGCTTCTGAGAAAACGATGTTCAATTGTTTGATAGTAATGGGGGAATGAATATACCCGATTAAATTTGCATTAACAAATAAGAGACACCAATTCTTTGAATGTTAATTAAAATTTGTAGGGTAACATTAGTGATCATGAATGATTTTTAACGAGACTAATTAGTAAATATTGTTTACATAAACTTCAAGAGATGATAATAATAATAATAATAATAATAATAATAATAATAATAATAATAATAATAATAATAATAATAATAATAATAATAATAATAATAATAATATTGAATCCTATTTGCTAATACGTATGTGGCAGATGTCGAAAAAAGAACATTCCGTTTCCATCCGAAACCGAAGATATATGTCTGATATATAGACGATGGTACTGACGAAGAAGCCACGCCCCTACAGTATGCCTTGAAGAGGAACTCTAGTCTAAACTTCATTACTGAATATGGTGTCGAAGGCTGCCTGGAATTCAGACACCAAGAGAAGGACCTTATTCTGAAGGGTCGCTGCAACACTAAAACTGAGTTAGATTTTTCTCCTATTTTTTGAGAGGACTCATTTCTCTTCTAACATACAAACTGAATAAATGACAACTCTTGGATAAAGCTTCATATGTACACATTACCAAGGGAGGCTGAATGTACGCTAATTATATATATATATATATATATATATATATATATATATATATATATATATATATATATAATTATAAAAACGGAAATTAGTATAGAAGAAAATAAGTTATTACCAATTTTTCAGTGACCGGACACATCACAGACAGGTAAGGTTGTTGTTACCTCCTTATTTACAGAGGTATAAGTTAACGATACACCTGAAACCCAGGATGAAACTTTGAATAATTACGATTTCTATTGGTATTGTGAGACCCAAAATAACCATGCATTAAATTGGTTATTCGAGTTTTCCTCTTCTTTCAAAGGTGATATCATCATTCATTGTTATCATCATTCAGTCTTTTAATCCTCAATCGGAAACAGAGACAGATAATCCTTTATTAATTTTAAAATAAAGAAATAAGGTTACGACGAAATCTGTGTCATTTCCGGGACTGCTTCACCCCTACCACGCGTAGTATTCTGGCGCATAGAGATCCAGTTGAGAGAACTTTTTGCTTTGGACATTTCCCCGGGATTGCCTTAGAAAGGTTATCTCGGTCGTCTAACGTTTCATTAACTTTTATGTGTCTTTTTATCATCGAATTTCCTTTGGGTTGGGTTCTAAGCGCCGCTCTACATTTCGGGTCAGATGATGCTTATGGGAGAGGTGGTATTTTTCAAGAAAAGCGAAAGTTCTTCGTTGGACGAATCGGTAGAGTTCTCGGCTAGCACTCTGCTAGGCCCGAGTTCTAGGCTCCGGCCGGCCAGTGAAGAATAAGAGGAATTTATTTCTGGTGATAGAAATTCATTTCTCGTCATAATGTGGTTCGGATTCCACAATAAGCTGTAGGTCTCGTTGCTAGGTAACTAGTTGGTTCTTAGCCACGATAAAATAAGTCTAATCCTTCGGGTCAGCCCTAGGAGAGCTCTTAATCAGCTCAGTGGTCTGGTTAAACTAAGGTATACTTTTTTTTCAAGAAAACCGAGTTGTGTTTTTACTGTCTTCGCCTGTTAAGTAATTAATTTTCATTTGGTGAATTCTCTTGCTTTATGGTAGCGATAAAATGGCTGTGTTTAGATGAGGTCATTGGTAGGATGATTATTCCTAAGACGTAATGCAATGTTTTGGGGGAATCGATCCTTAATCCTCTACAATTTATTTCCTACCACAATTTGTCTTCAAAAGTTTTCGTTTTATGTGTAATAACTGACTCTGTGGTCCCTCAGGTTGAGATATCAGGTTTGCTTAACAGGTTATTAAGGAACATAAACTATAATTTTTTATTTCAATCTGGTGGCCTTAAAAAAACATATATCACTTTTGTTCAGTCACAACTTAAGTTTTATCTCCCTCTGAGAAAAGTGAGACCCCTGTCTCTTTCTTAGGTCTCAGAGTGTTGACCGAAAGCTGCTACAAACACTAACTGAGACACACACAGGATATATATATATATATATATATATATATATATATATATATATATATATATATATATATATATATATATATATATATATATATATATATATATATATACTCGTGTATATATATATATATATATATATATATATATATATATATATATATATATATATATATATATCAATTACTGTTTTTAGCAGCTTCCATTCTTTCAACATGGCCAAGCCATCTCATGACACACTGATCCATCCTTTCGGAAACGCTGAACTTTTTACCGCTTCTGCATGCCTCCATACTTCGCACCGTTTCAGTCCTTCTTATGCCACAGAACCTACACCATCAATTTATCTTTTCAGCTTCACCCCTTTATTCTTTTTTTCTCATTTTACAGCCACATGTCCTTTCATGAAGTACAGATGACAACTTTGGTTTTTTATAGATACTGTTATTCACTTTCAATTCTCTTGTCACTCACACGCCTTCGTCAGTTCCTCTCGTCGCCAGTCCTGTGATTCACCTCCTCTATCATTCAGCCTCCATCCAGTACTTGCATGAGTCAACAGTTTCTGCAAATAATGGGTACTTTAATACAAAATTCTTCTCACGGGATTTAAATGTCCAAGTGCTTATATAGGACTTCCACGATTGGAGAACTTACTCACGTCCTCACTTCCTGTGATACGAAAAAAATGTCTGAGAATTTTTATTGCACGAACTTCGTAGACGAAATGTAGGAACTATCGCAAAGGGAAATTAGACGACAGATCAAATAACCCTTATGTGAACAGGCTATTTAAATGTGGCAGTAACAAATCGCTCTTCTCCCCATCCGAGTCGGATGTACAAGCATTAATTTCACTGGAAAGATTTTTTAAGCTAACGTTTACACCTACAGTGCCAAATCTCGGACTCTAGGTGATAGTTGGTGCTGAAGGCAGAGGGAAAGGAAGTAAGAGAGAGAGAGAGAGAGAGAGAGAGAGAGAGAGAGAGAGAGAGAGAGAGAGAGAGAGAGAGAGAGAGAGAGAGTTCTATTTTCTAGTGAAACTTTTCAGGACATATCAGGAGATAAACAAAGTTTAGATCAGCAACTGATTTCGGATCAATTTTTTTATGGAATCCTTTTCCTTAAAATCAAAAAGATTTAATTTTTCTTTATCTTCTCCTGGTGTTTAATCCATTGGTTCTTTCTCCATTGATTCACCTCTCCCTCCTCATTCGTCTGCTCTGTCTCCTTCATCGAATACATTTCGTCATTTCTTGTGCCTTCAAAATTCATGTAACGATTTTTTTTTTTTTTTTTGCTTTTAGTTACGATTGATAGCTGAAATATTTTGGAACTTAACAGTACTATACATAACTTTCCTCAAATACACGTTGTTAGATAAACTAAGACTTGGTTTATTATAGCTCGGGATTACATACAAATCCAGGCAATCCCTCTGGCTTGCATTTCATGACGAGAACTCATTACGGAAAGGATCCCACTTGATTTCTGTGACCAATACGAAGAGTTCATTGTGGATAGACTTTGCTGGGAGACTCTGTCCTAAGGACCCTTTTACTGGGTCATCTTAAAAAGGCCGCCACTAACGTTCAGTTATACCTGCGCAGTTATGCCTGCACAGGCCGACTGTGCAGGCATGACTACCGACACAGCTTTTTTCCTTAGTCCTCCGTAGCCGCCATGGCGTCAACATACGGTACTCTGGCTGTAATTGGCTTGCTGATAATAAAAATCATAAACGTCAAGGAAGACGTCCAGTGAAAGAGTGTTTGAAAAAACTAATTCAGTACTCCTATGTGAATTTTTAAAGAGTTTAAATTTGGCCCCAAGGACTTTCATAATGTTTGCTGAATATTTTATGAATGAAAGAGGGGTTCCATGGCTAGATAACTGTGCCAATTTAGTCATTATTTTTCATTTCAAAGTTGTCACATATAGGCTTAATATTGTTTTTTTCTATTTCATAAAAATTCTTAATACTGATTTGTTTTCATTTTAAGGATGACTTTCTTATGATGTGTTATAATGAGTGAGTAAAATCCAAAGGCTTTCGTAAGAGATTAAGCGTATGTATGTTTTGTCGTGGTTATAAACCATATAGCCTATGCAAGTCAGTTTTTAAATGAGAATAAATATTAATTATGTAAAATAAGAATAGGCCAATGGTGCGTCTATTTATGATTATAGATCATATATGTAATTCATTTTTAAAATGAGAACAAAATAATAATCTACTCTATGATGAAAAAAATAAAACAATATTAGACTGTGTGTTTATGAATAAATACAGTCTAATATTGTTTTTTTTTTCATCATAGAGTAGATTATTATTTTGTTCTCATTTTAAAAATGAATTACATATATGATCCATAATCATGAATAGACGCATCATTGGCCTATTCTTATTTTACATAATTAATATTTATTCTCATTTAAAAACTGACTTGCATATATGGTTTATAACCGCGAAAAAACATACATACGCTTAATCTCATACGATAGCCTCTGGATTTTACTTGTCCAAGCAAAGTCTCATTCATATAGATTTCAATGAACTCTATAAGGCATTCACGAATGAAGCTGTCTTTATATACACACACACATATATATAATATATATATATATATATATATATATATATATATATATATATATATATATATATATATATATATATATATATATATATATATGTGTGTGTGTGTGTGTGTGTGTGTGTGTGTATGTGTGTGTTTGTGCGTGTGTGTGGGTGTGTGTGTATGCAAAACATTTGAGATTTCTTAGTTCATATCTCAAACAGTAAGTAACTGGATAAAAATTTATTCATGTCCAGTTCCATGAAAGAGGCCATGAAACAGACTGGGACTTACCAACTTACCTGACATAGACACTTCCATGTTATGGGTAATAAGGAGCGAAGAACCAAGACTCTATATTGCAAATTCATTTCATTGCTTGGACTCACAGGGGTCTTCTCTGTGATTTCAAATGCCTTTCTTCAGTGCAAATCATGAATAGTGGTCTAAAATCCCTTTCGAATACTAGGTAAGATGACAAGAATAACAAGTGTCAAGAAAATATCGAAATGTTGAAGTTTGTCAGGAAGGAAACACTTTAGCACTAAATTTGATGAGAGAGAGAGAGAGAGAGAGAGAGAGAGAGAGAGAGAGAGAGAGAGAGAGAGAGAGAGAGAGAGAGAGAGAGAGAGAAAACTATTCGTCATATTTAATACGTACATGACCCTGCCTGATATCGAAGCATCCGAATGCCATATATATATATATATATATATATATATATATATATATATATATATATATATATATATATATATATATATATATATATATATATATATATATACACACACATATACATATATACGTAAATTTGTTTTGATTCACGTTGTAATTCATCGCCGCGATTAATAAATCTCAAATGCTGATGTTGTAGAGTTTTGGAATTTCCTTGAATAAACAGTTCCCTCACGATTCAGAATTTAATTGATGAATGAGGTGGTGATTGATGTCTCGTCTGTACTTAGGACACCATATCAGAGATAATGGATTTCTGGGCATAAATGTGTAATCTAGAAATAGGCTTCAGAAAGCAAGGAAAGAAGAATTCTTATATTTTGCTGGTGAACAAATGAACTAAAAGAGGAGACTTAGCCGCAATAAGAATACTGGAGTCTGGAATTTAGGATTGTTCCGTGGACTGCATTAAACATTTATTAGTTTAAATAAATGGCCCATTTGGAATGAAGTAGTTGTTGAAAGGGAAATGAAAGCATTTCAGAATCTTCCTGAAGCAAATAGCTGTATATTTTTCAATCTGAGCAAGCATATCGGCTCATTATTTGCTCCTGTTAATTTTATAGAAGTCTTTATCGAAAACAACGTCGTAATAACGTCCTTTAGGCATTTACAAGAATATGATTCGTTTACGGTGCAAAGTTTTAAAAATTCTCTCCGCTCCTTGTTCACCCAAGGTAACGTTTGGTGCAACCCATGATGTCTGAATGCGGACAATTGTTGACCGGGGCTAAATGGGGTTGATTGGGATTGCCAACTTTTGTTCCTTATCTGGGTTGGGGGGAGGGGGTGTGGATCAGTTGCACAAGTCTAACATTTCTGATGCCACCGATGACTTCGGCATCTTCGCGTTCTTTTTTTACCAGCAACCACAGACACACTTAGAATAATGAGTAAGAAAACAGCTCCCCATGACAACCAGCCTTATTTACAATCTGAGTATGCTAACAGGAATCTGTTTTGACAGCTTTGACTCTTCCTCATCATGAGTAGTCAGCATCTTTAAACTCACAAGGCATCAATTTATTCAGGTTATACACGTAATGTTGTTCAGGGACACATTTCACAAAGGCGACTTTTAGAGAGAACCCTTAAGTTTTAAAAGCCAGGAACAGAAAAAGCAAAGGAATCATTCTCAGTAAGGACAGTCTAGCAGTTTCACAAAGTATCTGGTTGTTAGCTGAGTTAGTCAATAAATGGATTAATTCACAAAAAAACTTCAATAATAATAAACTACATGTTTGCACTCTGACAATACCCCACTCAGCAACATTTCCAAGTTGTTTGTGGGTAGTCATTAGTGTGGAAATCTATTTCATAAATTCCGCTGTATAGCCTCCACACTTGTGACTCAATTTGGAGGTGAAAAGTGAGAGGGGAAACTCTAGACAGAAATTCCTTCGTCGTTTCTGATTTCGGAATTTGCATAGAAATAGGAAAGGTGTGAGTCCGCATTCCTAATTCTCCGGTATAAAGTATAAAGGAAACAAATTCATATTCAAAAACCGTTGTGATATCATTGTGGTAAAGGGAATAGTACTAAAATAAATATCATGGATGGGTCCAAGGTATATTTTAGAGGTGTGGGTTATTGTTATGTGCTTGGCGCTGGAAATCGAAATTAGAAATAAGCTTACAAATAGTTTTCATTCGGTTCCCACTTCTTCGTTGTATCCTTCAGGTGTGTACTGTGGCTGTTAAAATTATATGGAAGATCTTGGACAAGAATAAGAGAATACAAAATAAATATTGTAGAAGGCATGTAAGAGCATAATATTGTGAAAATTTTGTGCATTTAGTTTTACTTTGTATTTATTGATTTATTTTTTCTTTTTGCTTATAGGTTCAGCACTGTTTTCATGTGTTGGATACTTTATGTATTCTGGCATCCGTCACTTATCAGGAGACACACGCAATATGCGGACGTTCAGTTACTATGCTTGCCACTAAGACCATGTTAAGATACTTTACAAAAAAATAAGAATAATAGTAATAATAATTATCGGAAAAGGAAGGCAATTGGAATTAGTCAAAACATGGGTCTCTCACAAACTCTTTTAATTTTTTTCCTTGAAAAAAACTGACCTCATTTATATATGTTTGTATAACAAACGTATGGCAAAATACTCACAAGAATGCAAGGACTGTCCACAGTTGTTTTGAACTCTTTAAACACGATACATTCGTAATTGTTTCTATAGCGAAACTCCGGCCTCACCTATAGACTACATATCAAAGGCCGTTTCACACCGGATGCGATGCTAAGCGCTCTAAGCTATGCTGTGGAGCCATGCTAGCTATACTCACTATGCGTGTGTTCACACCGAAAGCCATGAATGTTTGCAAACGCACAGTTCCTTTCATTATGTATAATCTTACTGAAGTCGTTTCAGTTCATCCATAAATCGGTTTGATACAACCCAGTTCGTTTCCACACAATTTAAACGCTAAATGGATGTCTTCAAACATTTACGTGTTTTTTTAATCAAACCTGTCACATTTGCGTTATACTTATATGCACCCATCTGGCACATAAACATTAACTTATCTCCATCTAAATTAACTTTCCATAATTCAGATATCAAGTACGTTTTGCAAATAAACAAGACAAAAAGTCAATTACTTATTAATTTCCTTATTTCATTACTTTTAAAGTTTGCTCATCATAATTTCGTGATTCTGATATAATAACAATAGTTTAACCTAACCTGGTTGATTTCCCAAATCAAAATGTCGAGGGAGCGGGAGGCGGGAACATCAACTGTGAGACCCAAGGCGCATGCGCGATGCGAGCTACGTCCGCAAAAATTGCGCCGCCGGCAGTCTTGGAAGCTATGAACGCTATGTCGCAGACATCGGTAGCGTAGCTTCGCACCCGATGTGAACGGCCTAGCTTGAAACAATGCCAGTAATTAAAAGACACGTGCCGCAGCATGGCTACCATAGCGTAGCGCGCTTAGCATCGCATCCGGTGTGAAACGGCCCTATGGTAAGTGTGGATTTTATAGAAGTGGTCTATGCTCCAAACAGAGGAACTTGGAGCTCAGTGCAGTACAATCACACGATGTATAATTATAGTAGTTGGGATTTTGAATAAAATGTTTTTTTTTTTTTTCCGGGTTTCTTGGAACTGAGAGCCGTGACTTTCACGTTTAGGAATTCTTCAGGAATGGGGTTGTTTGCTCATGAAGAATAAAGTTTGAACTTTCCATGAAAAATCAAAATAGAAAATAATTCAGGAAAAGTTTTAGAAATTTTCTTTCAATGGCCTGTTGGATTGGTTTTCTCAGTCTCAATAAAATGGAGTATTTTTTTAAGTTTTTCCAGTTACTAAACAGTCTTGTAATTTATCAAAATTTATGTTTTATCAACATATAACTTTATAGTAAACAAGTTTTCCGTTATGTCACCATTGTGAACGGAAGATATTGTATCAGAGTAAAATATGGAAAGTGGAAAAGATGTAGTGGTAGGACAGAAGAGTCATAAGAACCGTTTGGGTGTCTAAAAGTAAACGGAATGACAGCTGAGTCAACCTTCACCCTGCGGCAGTGTTTGCATTCTTTTGTCGGCTTCACTTTTATTGGAATGTCTACACAGGCGTTCACGACAGCTTAATAATCTGTGCTCTATCTCTCCCCTCTTCGCTTGCAATTAGGGGTTTTTCTTCTGTCTTTTTACAGATTATTCACATTTTGCTGTTTTAAGAAAGAATATTCTAAAATTATGGGAAAAATCTGATAGAGAAATATGGCCCCTGAAAGGCAAAAGAACGTACTGGAAGGGTTATGGGAAAAAGGAAAGTCAAATGACGTATGTATTTATCTTCCAATGATCAGAAGCCTTGGCGCTGCACCCAGATCACAGGCTGACTCAGTTTCTTGTTCCCTCCTTTCTCCGCTGACAGGAAATGAATATAATGTCAAAAATTCCTTCCACTTCAGAGAATCCATACTTTGCCAAGACTCTGGCCTCTTTATGGAGAGTCTTTTTTAAGATGGAGTCTTTGTTTACCAACGCACTTGTGAATGTGACTTGAAATTATTGTAAACAAACTCTCTCCTAATACTGACTCCTCTTTTAGTCATTTTAGCAAGTTTGATTTAAAACAAGTAAAAAATGCTACGAAGTTTCTTCGGCGCAATCGAGTTTTCTGTACAGCATATAATGCTGTATAAAACTCTCAGCCACGGCCCGGTGGTGGCCTGTGTTGTTGGCAACTACGGTAATCCTCAAAATGACGTCAGATTAATGAACAGTATTTCTCAGTAATTATGGAGAGTAAAAATAAAGTTAGCTGTCAGTATTATCAGTCAACTCTTTCAGAATGAAATTAATGTAAAGTTATAGGCATTTTCAATTTCAGTTTAATGTAATTTGCTTGGAAAAAATGTATTATTCAAGATATAATGCATTACTACCCTAATGGTATTCTCCTTGCATTTTAATACATTTTAATCTACTTATTTATTTATTAATTTATTTTTTGCTTTTTAATAAGTGAGGTCTTTTTCTGTATTTCCCTTTACCTTCTCTTACTTCCCAGTGAACACCTCAATATTCTTTGGAAGCTTCTTGAATATCAAGTCAGTGGTCCCTATGGGCTTGTTCCATATGAATAGGGTTCATCTTCTGAATAATAATAATAATAATAATAATAATAATAATAATAATAATAATAATAATAATAATAATAATAATAATAATAATAATAACATATTTCATTTATATTAGACTATACTTCATCCGTTAATTGACAATTCATATTCATGTTATCAAAATAATCCTTCTTAACTTTAGCATTACCCAGTACATTTTAGAGAATTTGGCATCATAAAATGATGATTCCTTTGCAAATGGATCTCTACAGTTGACTTGGGGAAGCATCTGTATTTGATCTGTTTATGATGAATATTTATAACGTATCTTAAACATTTTAACTAAAGTTTGTTATTTTTGAATAATATTGAGTATGTCTATTTTCGAAGAATATCCTGAAAAAATTGTTGAAAGTATGTATTTGTTTTTCTGCATGTATTTGGTCAGAGTAAAACATGCCAAGACCTTCATGTCAACGAACGAAACAGAAGGGTTGTAGGAACTGCCAATCTCTTATATAGTTTTAAAGCAGATGAATTAAAGATAGTTTAGTATTTCATGTAGTTTGTAGTAAGTTCAGATAACCTAATTTAAGTAAATAACTTTTTATTCGATCATTTTATGCTCAGAACTGCAGTGTTATTGTCCAAAATACGATGTTGCATTTCATTTTGTTGGTATGCCTGGATCTTTATTTCGTCTATGACGGGCGGTGGCATTTTCGCTGCAGGGGAGAACGGTAGGCAAGTTGATTTTTATCGTCTTCCTTTACGTCGAATTTTGGGTCATTTTCCTTTACATGAAATGCTCATTTCCAGTTGAAGTTGAATTTAGATATCCCAGTAGACTCACCATTTTAAATTATGAGAAAAAGATGGGAATAAGAATAATCTAACTAGTTTCCTCACCCATCTTTGAAAATGCAGTTGTCCACTTGCGCTGATTTTCTTAGGTGACCAATAGATGGCGGTAACGACTTGCTTATAGCTAAAATCCTCTAAACTGTTCTGTGGAGAAAGGACCGCATGGTGACCACGTGGCCGCCTTAGAGTATACGTAGAACTGAAGACATAATTAAGTACGAGTTCATTCATTAATAATTTTGATACTATTTCATAACATGATTAGTGGAAAATTCCCAACTATCGTAGGTTTAGTTAGGAGGCTGAAACTGAACTCAAACTGAAGCGTAATCTAACCTTTGACCACATGATAACTCCCTATAATCACATGACCACTGCAATTTAGTTTCATTTATATGAAGCTAAGTCAAGGCTATTGGACAATTACTATAATTAGACCAGAATCATTAAATTATATATGAAAGTCATGAAGAGGACATGCAATCATTTGATTGCAGAATTACTTTCACAGAAGGGTGTTAAAAAGGACATCAAATATCCACACTCACTAATAATGTCCCAGTCAGAGGTTCAGTGTGCAACGTTATAATAATAGAGCCAGTAAGGTAATGTTGCAATGAATGCAAAATTCGTTGAAAATAGCTAAGCAATCTTTCCTTCTGACTGGATGAAATGTTGGTCACTGGGCTTCTAGTGACCGATTTGTAGGAAGTTACAATATTTTGCAATTTGCTTGCAATACGACAGTGTTGAAAGCAAGGAAAAATTGGTCAACATGGCAGGGGAAATAGCTTTGGGACTTTTTTTCTGGGAGCAAAGCAGCTTTACTTTGAAACTGGATAAAATGCATGCATAATTAGCTTTTATCAAAATGAGTATGCAATACAGGAATGTTGCAAGCAAAGATAAATTCGTGAAAATGACAGGTCTATAGCCGTGCGTTTTTTATAGGAGCTAACAAATTTGACTTGAAATGATAAAAAATGTGGTTTGTTGGATTTTGGGAGTTCAAAACCAACTTTTGAAGCTTCGAACTGAATAAGAGGCTCTTTGCTGCGACTCTAATGACAAATATGCAATCGAAATCACGATATATTGCAATTTTCTTGCAATACGGGAAGGTTGCAAATAAACGTGTGGCATACAGAATAGCAAGACAATGAGGAAGTTTTTGGAGAACGAAACAGCCTTTGCTTCCAACTAAAGAAAGGGAGAGCCATTTATCTGTTATGCAGAAAATGCTGTCGGAATTACATTGATTGCAACTTGCTTATATTATTGCAGTGTTGCAAGCCTGGCATAAATCATCAAAATGCCAAAGCTGTAGCCTCTGGAAATCTTTTTTTATAGGCCAAAATTATTTCTCATTCAGACTGGAATAAATATAAATTAATATTCTTCTAATGGCGAATATACATGGAAGTTTGCAGTATGTTTCAAGATCCTTACAATACAGTAATGTTGCAAGCAATAAAAAATGCAAAGTAACAATCTTATTATGTTGTTTTTTAGGAGCAAACCAACTATTCCTTTTTTTAGTAAAATACAGTCTAACGTTCTCTTAATGTCGAATATGCATATGCAGTTGCGATATATTGCAATTTCCTTGCAATGAGAATGTTTCAAGCAAGCCCTACTTTGCCATAATAGCAAAGCTATAGCCTTGGGATTTTTTTTCTTGGGGAACAAACTTTCCTTCGAACTGAATAGAATGCAATATATTGACATTGTGCTCACGAAAACACAAGAGAATTTGCAACGTATTTTAATGTCCTTGCAATTCTGCAATGTTGCAAGCCAGGCAAAATCCTCCAGAATGTTAAGGATATAGAATTGAGGATTTTTCGTTGAACAAACCAACTTTTCCTTCAGACTGGACAAACCGCAATCTATTTGATTTCTAATGAATCATATACCAACAAATTTCAACAGACCGCAGTTGCCTTGCAATATGGCAATGTTGCAATCAAACCAAGATTCGCCAGAAAGCAAAACTACAGCCTAAGGATTTGGTCGTAAGCCTAATTGATTCTCCTTACGAACTGGATAAAATTCAGTTTATTGGCCCGCCAATGACGAATATTCGTTGCATTTGGAGTCGCAGAATATTGTTTATTTATATCATTTCGCTCCCATAATCAAATCATTTATGCCTTAATCCTCTTCATAATGTCGAATTAATTGGTGAACGGTGACTCTCAGTAATTATGGAGGGTAAAAAAAAAGTTTGCCGTTAATATTGTCAACGAATTCTTTCAGAATTAAATTAATATTGAGTTACAGTTATTTTCAAGTTGAAAATATTTTAATTTTGGTGCATTTTGCCTAAATTAGGACATATTATTCCAATATGTGTTGCTGTCATCATCTGCTACATTTCAACCGCTCTGTGCAAATTCATATTCTCATTGCAGCTGTAGTCCTTCCAAGCTTATACGTTGCCTGATGGTTCTTGGATATTTTGGTATTATAAAATGATGAGGCAAAATCTTATCAGTTTCAACAGATGAGTTGACGAAGAATCAGTATATGATCTGTTTATGATGAATATTTGAAGTATATCTTCAACTCTAATAATATAATTTAGTTTGTTAATCTTGAAGGATTTTTAAGTATGTAAATAATGATACATCATTCCTTTTATTTATGTTTATTATCGCAGGATTCGTCCCCCCCTCCACCACTCCTTAAAAAATATAAGCTGTTAAAGGTATGAATTTTTTTCCTACATGCATTTAGTCGGAGTAAAGCATGCCACGATCGTTATATCTACGAACAGTAACTGCAGAGTTATCAGAACTGCCAATCATTACGGCTTTTAAAGCTGGTGGATTAAAGATATTTTATTATTTCACTTGGCCTGTAGTAAGTTCAGAAATCTCAGTTGCAAATAAATTCCTTTTTATTCAATTATCTCATGCTGAGAACTGCAATATTCTTGTTCAAAATACGTTGTTAAATCTTACTATGCTGGTATGTCTGGATCTTCATATCGTCTATGACGTGTCACGTCATCTTCGCTTTTGGTGATGATTTTCGCGTCATTTTTTCTTTTTATGACTGATTTATTCCCAACTGGTGCTGTATTTAGCTATCTCAACACATATATAGTCTTTTATAATGCGGGAAAGCTCGTCATAAAAATTATTTATATAGATTTCTCGAACTTCATTGAAAATGCAGTTGGTATACTTGCTTTGGTTTTCTTCAGTGGCCAACAGATGGCGCTAACAACTTGCTTATAGTTTAAAGTATTGTAAAGTGTTCCGTGGAGAAAGGACTGCATGGCGACCACATGGCCTCCTTAGAGTATATGGAGAGTTGAAGACGGTTTCATTAATAATTCTGATACAGTTTCCTTTGATAATGAATGAAAAAAGTCAGTTATCGTCTCCTTGGACGGGAGGCTAAAACTAAACTCATATTGAAACGTAATTTAGCCTTTGAACACATAATAACTTCCTATAATCACATGACCATTACAGTTTAGCTTCATTTATATGAAACTTGATCAAGACAAATTAATAAATATATACTATATTTAGACTCGTATCATTCATTACTTTACAACAGAAAGTCATGAAAATGACATGCAATAATTTTATTTCGTAATTACCTCCTCAGAAGGCTCTTTTAATGAACAACAAATATCCTCACTCACTGCAATGTTCCAGATGGAGGTGCAATGTGCAATGTGTTAATAATAGGGGCAATACGGCAATGTTGCAAGCAACAGAAAATTCGTCAAATGGCAAGGTTTTATATAGCCTTGGGGAGCAAAATATTTTTACGTTCTAACACGATTATATGGTGTGTATTGGACTTCTAATAATGAATGCGCGCAAACTTACAATATTTCGCCATCTGTTTGCAATACGACAATATTGAAAACAAGGAAAAATTCGTCAACATAGCTGAGATAGTTTCAGGGTTTTTTCTGGGAGCAATCCAGCTTTTCCTTGAAATTAGATAAAAAGCGGTCTACTGGTACTTAAATGGCTTGCATGCATGCATAATTCGCTTTTATTAAAATAGGTTTGCAATGCTGCAATGTAGCAAGAAAACAATCCCTGAAAATAACAGGAATTTATGTTTATTTTTAAATGAACAGACAAATTTTACTTGAAATTGCATAAAATGTAGTTTATTAGATTCGCCAGAATGGCAAGTTATAGCCTTGGGACATTTTCTCTTGGCAAAGAAACTTTGATAAAATGCAGAATATTGACCTCCTAATCACGAATATGCAACAGAAATTCTTATAAGCTGCAGTGCCTCTGCAATACAGCAGTGGTGTAAACCAGGCAAAATTCACCAGAAAGGCAAGTATATAGACTAGGGATTTTTTCGTCGAACAAACCAGCTTTTCCTTAAAATTGGTTAATTAACATGACTACGAAATTGCAATATCTCGCAATTTCCTTGCTATAAGGCAATGTTGCAGCCAAACTAAGATTCATCAGAAGCAAAGCTATGGCCTAAGGATTTGTTCGTAAGCCAAGGTGATCTGGCTTTCGAACTGGATAAAACACAGCTTATTGGCCCGCCAATAATAAATATACACTGTAGTCGAAATTCCATAATATTGCTGATTTATAGCATAACGGTCCCATAATCAAAGCAATTTTGCCTTAATCCTCAAAATGATGTTAAATTAATGAAAAGTATTTCTCAGTAATTATGGAGAGTAGAAAACAAGTTTGCTCTCAGTATTATCAGTAACTCTTTTATAATGAAGTTTGTGTTAAGTTATAGGCATTTTCAAGCTGGAAATGTTTGTAATTTAGTGTAATTTGCTTGGAAAAAAATGTATTATTCAAGATGCAATGCATTGCTACCTAATGGTACTCTCCTTGCATTTTGATATTTTTTAATTTATTTACTAATATATTAATTTATTTTTGCATTTTAATAAGTGAGATCTTTTTCTGTATTTCCCTTTGCCTTCTCTTCCCTCCCGATGAACACCTCAATATTCTTTGGAAGCTTCTTGAAATCGAGTCAGTGGTCCCTGTGGGCTTGTTCCATATGATTAGGGTTCAAATAAATAATGATAATAATAATAATATGTTTCAGTCATCATAGACTATACTACATCCGTTCATTGACAATTCATATTCATATTACCATAATAGTCTTTCCTACCTTTAGCATTGCCCAATACTTTTTAGGTAATTCGGTATCATAAAATGTTGATTCCTTTGCACATCGATTTCTACAGTTGAGTTGGGGAAGCCTCTGTATTTGATCTGTTTATGATGAGTATTCATAACAAGTCTTAAACATTTTAGCTATAGTTTGCTATTCTTGAATAATATCGGGTATGTTTATTTTCAAAGAATATTCTAAAAAAAAAATTGTTACACGTGTGTATTTGTTTCCTGCATTTATTTGGTCGGGGTAAAACATGCTAGGACCTTCATGTCATCGAACAGTAACAGAAGGGTTGTCAGAACTGCCAATCTATTGTATAGCTTTTAAAGCAGATGAATTAAAGACAGTTTGTTATTTCATGTAGTACGCAGTAAGTTCAGAAACCTGAATTTAAATAATAACTTTTGATTCGATTAGTTTATGCTCAGAACTGCAGTGCTCTTGTCCAAAACATGATGTTGCATTTTATTTTGTGGGTATGCCTGGATCTTCATATCGTCTAAGACGGGCGGTGGGATTTTCGCTGTATGGGAAGACTGTAGGCACGTTGATTTTTATCATCTTCCCTTACGTCGAATTTTGGGTCATTTCTCCTATACATGAAATACTCATTTCCAATTGAAGTTGAATTTAGATATCCCAATAGACTCATCATTTTAGATTATGAGAAAAAGATGGGAATAAGAGTAATCTCATGAATTTCCTCACCCATCTTGGAAAATGCAGTTGTCCACTTGCGCTTATTTTCTAGGTGGCGAAAACGATTTGCTTATAGCCATAAATCCTCTCAATCTACTTTGTTCTGCGGAGAAAGGACCGCATGGTGACCACGTGGCCTCCTTGGAGTATACGTGGAATTGAAGACATAATTAAAGTACGATTTCATTAACTAATCATTTCGATACTGTTTCATAACATAATTAGTGGAAAATTCCCAATTGTCACTGGTTTAGTTAGGAGGCTGACATTGAACTCGAACTGAAGCGTAGTATAATCACATGACCATTACAATTTAGTGTTATTTATATGAAACTGAGTCAAGACTATTGGACAATTATTGTATTTAGATAGACTAGAATAACTAAAGTAACAAGAAAGTGATGAACGAGTCATGCAATCATTTGTTTTCAGAATTTCTTTCGCAGATGGCGATTATAAAGGACAAAAAATGTCCACACTCATTGCAATGTCCCAGACAGAGGTGGAGTGTGCAACGTTATACTAATAGGGTCAATACGGTAATGTTGCAATGAATGCAAAATTCGTCGTAAATAACGAAGGAATCTTTCCTTATAACTGGGTGAAATGTTGGTCATTGGGCTTCTAATAACATTTGTAGGATTAAAATATTCTGCAATTTGCTTGCAATAGGACAGTGTTGAAAGCAAGGAAAAATTCGTCAACACAGCAGGGAAATAACTGGGATTTTTTTCTGGGAGCAGAAAGCTTTACTTTGAAATTGGATAAAATGCAGTCTACTGGGCCTTGAATGGGTTGCATGCATGCATAATTAGTTTTTATCAAAATGAGTTTGCAATACTGCAATGTTGCAAGAAAAAATAAACTCGTGAAAATAACAGGTCTATAGCCTCATGTACTTTTATAGGAGCTAACACATTTGACTTGAAATTGGATAAAATGTAGTCTATTGGATTTTGGGAGTTCAAAACTAACTTTTGAAACTTCGAACTGAGTAAAAGGCAGTCTGCTGGGACTCTAATGACAAATATGCATTCCAGACCACAATATATTGCAATTTACTTGCAATACGGGAAGGTTGCAAACAAGCTCATAACATACATAATAGCAAGACAATGAGGAGGTTTTGGGGGAATGAACCAGCCTTATACTCAGACTAAAGGAAGGGAAAGGGATATGTCTGTTATGCAAAAATGCTGTCGAAATTGCATTGATTGCAACTTGCTTACATTATTGCAATGTTGCAAGCTTGGTCTAAATCAAAATACCAGGGAAAAAATTTTTATGGGCCAAAATTATTTCTCCTTTAGACTGGAATAAATGCAAATTAATGTTCTTCTAATGACGAATATGCATGGAAGTTTGCAATATGTTTCACGATCCTTGCAATACGAAATGTTGCAAGTAATAAAAGATATATATGCAAAGTAGCAACCTTTTTATGATATTTTCTGGAAGCAAACCAACTACTCCTTTTTTTCAGTAAAATGCAGTCTAATGTTCTCCTAATGTCAAATATGCATATGGAGTTTCAATGCATTGCAATTTCCTTGCAATAAGAATGTTTCAAGCAAGGTATACTTTGCCAAAATAGGAAAGCTATAGCCTTGGGATTTTTTCTCTTGGTAAACAAACTTTTCTTCGAACTGAATAAAATGCAATATACTGACATTCTGATCACGAAAACACATGAGAATTTGCAACACCTTCTAATGCCCTTGTAGTTCGGCGTTGTTGCAAGCCAGGCAAAATTCGCCAGAAAGATAAGAATATAGACTTTAGGATTTTTCATTGAACAAACCGACTTCCTTCAGACTGGACAAACCGCAGTCTGTTTGATACCTAATGAATAATATGCCAACGAAATTGCAACAGACTGCAGTTTCCTTGCAATACGGCAATGTTGCAATCAAACCAAGATTCGTCAGAAAGCAGAGCTATAGCCTAAGGATTTGTTCGTAAGCCTAATTGATTCTCCTTACGAACTGAATAAAATTCAGTTTATTGGCCAGCCGATGACGAATATTCGAAGTTGCAGAATATTGCCAGTTTATACCATTACGCTCCCATAATCAAAGCATTTATGCTTTAATCCTCTTCATAATGTCGAATTAATTACTGAACGGTAATCCTCAGTAATTATGGAGAGTAAAAAGAAAGTTTGCCGTCAATAATATCAAAGAATTCTCTCAGAACGAAATTAACGTTGAGTTATAGTTATTTTCAAGTTGAAAATGTTTTAATTTTGGTGCAATTTTTGTAAAATAGGATATATTATTCCAATATGTGTTGCTGTCACCATATTCTCTATTTCAACCGCTCTGTGCAAATTCATATTCTCATTGCAGCTGTAGTCCTTCCAAGCTTATACATTGCCTGATGGTTCTTAGATATTTTGGTATTATAAAATGATGATGCAAAAATTCATCAGTTTCAACAGATGAGTTGAGGAAGGATTTGTATATGATCTGTTTATGATGAATTTTGGAAATTCAACTCTAACAATATAGTTTGTTAATCCTAAGGATTTTTAAGAATGCAAATAATGATTTATCATTCCTTCTTCTACTGATATGTTTATTATCACAGGATTCGCGAACCCCACCCCCCCGTCCACCACCACCCAAAAAATACAAACTGTTAAAAGTATGAATTTGTTTCCTGCATGCATTTAGTCACGATCGTTAAGAATACGAACAGTGACTACAGAGTTGTCGGAACTGCCAATCTGTACAGCTTTTAAATCTGATGAATTAAAGATATTTTAGCATTTCCCTTGCCTGCAGTAAGTTCAGAAATCTGAATTATAAATAAATTACTCTTTATTCAATTATATCATGCTGAGAACTGTAATATTCTTGTTCAAAATACGATGTTAAATTTTGCTATGGCGGTATGCCTGGATCGTCATATCGTCTATGTCGCGCCTTGTCATTTTGGCTGTTGGTGATGATTTTTGAGTCAATTTTTCTTTTTATGAATGATTTATTCCCAGTTGGTGCTGTAGTTAGTTATCTCACCACAAATATAATCTTATATAATGAGGGAAAGCTTATCCTTGAAAATGCAGTTGGTATACTTGCTCTGATTTTCTTCAGTGGCCAACAGATGGCGGTGACAACTTGCTTATAGTTTAAAATATTGTAAAGTGTTCCGTGAGGAAAGGACCTCATGGCGACCACGTGGCCGCCTTAGAGTATCTGGGGAGTTGAAGACAAAACAAAATTACGATTTCATAGATAATTTTGATGCAATTCCATTTGATATTTGAAAGGAAGAGCCCCAGTTATCGTCTCCTTAGACAGGAGACTAAAACTAAACTCATATTGAAACGTAATATAGCCTTTGGACACATAATAACTTCCTATAATCACATGATCATTACAGTTTAGTTTCATTTATATGAAACTTAATCATGACAAATGGTCAAATACGACATTTAACAACGGTCATGAAAATGACATGTAATAATTTTATTTCATAACTACTTTCTCAGAAGGCTCTTATAAAGAACAACAAATATCCACACTCATTGCAATGTTCCAGATGGAGGTGCAGGGTGCAATGTGCTAATAATAGGGGCAATGCGGTAATGTTGCAAGCAACGGAAAATTCGTCAAATAGCAAGGTTCTGTATAGCCTCAGGAACTGTACAGGAGCAAAATAGTCTTACCATCTAACACGATAATATGATTTATTGGAATTCTAATAATGAATGCGCGCAGAGTTACAGTATTTCGCTATTTGTTTGCAATACAATGTTGAAAAGAAGGAAAAATTCGCCAACCTAGCTGAGATAGTTTCAGGATTTTTTTCTGGGAGCAAACCAGCTTTACTTTGAAACTGGACAAAATGCAGTCTACTGGGCCTTAAATGGCTTGCACACATGCTTAATTCGCTTTTATTAAAACAGGTTTGCAATACTGCAGTGTAGCAAGAAAACAAATTCCTGAAGATAACAGGAATTCATGTTTTTTAAATGAATAAATTTTACTTGAAATTGCATAAAATGAAGTCTGTTGGATTTTGGGAGTTCAAAACCAACTTTTCAAGCTAAAAACTGAATAAAACAGTTTTCTGGGACTCTAATGGCAAATATGTATTCGAAATCTCAAAATAGTGTAATTTGCTTGAAATAAGGGAATAAGCTTATAACATACAAAATAGCAAGATCGGTCTGTTATGCCAAAATTGCAGTGGAAATTGTAGTATATTGCAACTCTCTTGCATTATTGCAGTGTTGCAGGTCCGGCAAAATTCATCATAATACCAAGGCTGTAACCTTTGGCAATTTTTTAGGGGCCACAACGATTTTTCCCTCAAAGTAGATAAAATGCAAATGAGCGTTCTTCTAATGACAAATATGCATGGAAGTTTGCAATATTTTTCAGTATCTTTGTAATACGGCAATATTGCAAGCAATAAAAGATATGCAAAATAGGAACCTTATTATGATGTTTTCTGGGAGTAAACCAACTATTCCTTTTTTAAATAAAATGCAGTCTAATGTTCTCCTATGCACGGAAAGTAGCAATATATTGCAATTTCCTTGCAATATGGAATGTTTTCAGCGAGAGAAAATTCGCCAGATTGTCCTTGGGACTTTTTCTCTTGGCGAAGAAACTTTAGCTTCAAGCTTGGTAAAATGCAGTATATTGACATTCTGTTCACGAATATGCAACAGAAATTTCTATATATGCACTGCCCTCGCAACATGGCAAAATTCGCAAGAATGGCAAGGATATAGACTGGATAATTAATATACCTACGAAATTCCAATATCTCGCAATTTCATTGCAATAAGGCAATGTTGCAATCAGTCTAAGATTCGTCAGGAAGCAAAGCTATTGCCAAAGATTTGTTCGTACGCCGAACTAATCTTGCTTTCGAACTGAATAAAACGCAGCTTATTGGCCCGCCAGTGACTGATATAAATTGTAGTCGAAATTACATCATATTACTGATTTATAGCATAACGCTCCCACAATCGAAGCAGTTTTGCCTTAATTCTCAAAATGTTAAATTAACGAATGGTATTTCTCAGTAATAAATATAAAGTTTACCATCAACATTATCAGTCAACTCTTTCAGAATGACATTATTGTTAAGTTATAGGTATTTTCAAGTTGGAAATATTTATAATTTAATGTATTTTGCTTGTAAAAAAAATGTAATATTCCAACATCTTTAAATCATCATTGACTATACTTCATCCGTTCATTGACAATTCCTATTTCCCATTCTTTATAAGAGAAGCATTTTGGTGGTTATTTGTCATTTTATAACATTCTCTCGTGTAACTGAAGTAATAGATGTTGAGCAGCCATCAAGTTCTCTGCTTTATTGTCGTGTTTCGACAAAGACAAGGGAAAGTTGGCATTCTAGTTTTCTCTAAAAGAAAGCTGTTGAGATGGCTTTTTGTCTCTCCGTCCGCACGTTTTCCTGTTCGCCCTCAGATCTTAAAGACCACTGAGGCTAGAGGGCTGCAAATTGGTATGTTGATCATCCACCCTCTAATCACCAAACATACCAAATTTCAAGCCTCTAGCCCCAGCAGTTTTTTTTTAATCTATTCAAGGCTAAAGTTAGCCATGATCATGTGTCTGGCAATCACTTTCTTTTACTTCCCAATAAGCACAATATTCTTTGGAAACTTCAATTTCAAGTCAGTGGCCCTTGTGGGCTTGTTCCATCTGAACAGGGTTCATCTTCTGAATAATAATAATAATAATAATAATAATAATAATAATAATAATAATAATAATAATAATAATAATAATAATTGGGGAAAATTCACCAAAATGCAGTATATTGAACTTCTAATCACAAATATGCAACAGAAACTCCTGTACATTGCATCGCTTTTGCAGTACGACAATGTTGCAAGCCAGACAATATTCGCAAGAACGGCAAGGATAGAGACTAAGGATTTTCGTCGAACAAACCAACTTTTCCTTCAGATTGGATAATTAATACGCCTACGAAATTGCAATATATCGCAATTTCCTTGCAATAAGGCAATGTTGCAACCAGACTAAGGTTCATCGGACAGCAGAGCTATAGCCAAAGGATTTGTTCTTAAGCCAAATTGATCTTGCTTTCGAACTGGATAAAACGCAGTTTTTGTCCCGCCAATGACGAATGTACATTGTAGTCGAAATTACATAGTATTACTGATTTATAGCATAACGATCCCACAATGAAAGCAGTTTTGTCTTAATCCTCAAAATGAAGTCAAATTAATGAACAGTATTTCTCAGTAATTATGGAGAGTAGAAAGCAAGATTGCCATCATTGTTATCAGTCAACTCATTCAGAATAAAATTAATGTTAAGTAATAGGCATTTTCAAGCTGGAAATGTTTAGGATTTAATGTAATTTGCTTGGAAAAAATGTATTATTCAAGATTCAATGCATTACTACGCTAATACTATTCTCCTTTCATTTTGATACATTTTAATTATTTATTAATATATTTTTGCATTTTAATAAGTGAGATCTTTTTCTGTATTTCCCTTTGCCTTCTCTTACTGCCCAATGAACACCTCAATATTCTTTGGAAGCTTCTTGAATATCAAATCAATGGCCCCTGTGGGATTGTCCCAAATGAATAGGGTTCATCTGAATAATGATAATAATAATAATAATAATAATAATAATAATAATAATAATAATAATAATAATAATAACAACAACAACATATTTCAGTCATCATAGACTATACTTCATCCGTTCATTGACAGTTCCTATTCATATTACCACAATAGTCCTTCCTACTTTAATTTAAGCATTGCCCAATACTTTTTAGATAATTTGGTATCATAAAAAGATGATTCCTTTGCACATCGATTTCTACAGTTGAGTTGGGGAAGCATCGGTATTTGATCTGTTTATGATGAGTATTAATAACATATCTTAAACATTTTAACTTTAGTTTACTATTCTTGAATAATATCGAATATGTTCTATCTTCGAAGTATATCCTGACAAAAGTTGTTAAAAGTGTGTATTTGTTTCCTGCATGTATTTGGTCAGAGTGAAACATGCCAGGACCATCGTGTCATCGAACAGTAACAGACGGGTTGTCAGGACTACCAATCTATTATATAGCTTTTAAAGCAGATGAATTAAATACAGTTTGCTATTTCATGTAGTCTACAGTAAGTTCAGAAACCTGAATTTAAATAATCACTTTTTATTCGATCATTTTATGCTCAGAACTGGTGTTCTTGTCCGAAATACGATGTTGCATTTCATTTTGTTGGTATGACTGTATTGTCGGAACTGCCAATCTATATAGCTATTGAAACAGGGGAATTAAAGGTAGTTTTTGTTATCTCGCGCAGTTTGTAGTAAGTTCAGAAACCGCAGTTTCAGTAAATCACTTTTGATTCGATCATTTTATGCTCAGAACTGCCTTGTTCTTGTCCAAAGTACGATATTGCATTTCATTTTGTTGGTATGCCTGGATCTTCATATCGTCTATGACGGGCGGTGGCATTTTCGCTATGGGGGAGGACTGTAGATAAGATGATTTTTATCGTCTTCCCTTGTGTCGAATTTTGTGTCATTTTCCTTTACATGAAATACACATTTCCAATTGAAGTTGAATTCAGATATCCCAGTAGACTCATCATTTTCGATTATGAGAAGAAGATGGGAATAAGAATAATCTAACTAATTTCATCACCCATCTTTGAAAAAGCAGTTGTCCACTTGCGCTGATTTTCTTAGGTGGCCAATAGATGGCGGTAACGACTTGCTTATAGTCAAAAAGCTTCTAAATTGTTCTGTGGAGAAAGGACCGCATGGTGACCACGTGGCCGCCTTAGAGTATACGTAGAATTGAAGACATAATTAAAGTACGATTTCATTTATTAATAATTTTGATACTATTTCATAGCATGATTAGTGGAAAGTTCCCAATTATCGTTGGCTTAGTTAGGAGGCTGAAACTGAACTCAAACTGAAGCTTAATCTAACCTTTGAACACATACCCTCCATTAATCACATGACCATTAAAATTTAGTTTCATTTATTTGAAACTAAGTCAAGACTGTTGGACAAATACTATATTTAGACCAGAATCATTAAATTATATAAGAAAGTCATAAACAGGTCATGCAATCATTTGATTCCAGAATTAC
Organism: Macrobrachium rosenbergii; assembly: GCA_039081455.1. Taxonomy (NCBI): domain Eukaryota; kingdom Metazoa; phylum Arthropoda; class Malacostraca; order Decapoda; family Palaemonidae; genus Macrobrachium; species Macrobrachium rosenbergii. The sequence continues at coordinate 54,653 of JANJGK010001469.1, read as the reverse complement.
TTTCGCAGAAGGCTATTATAAAGGACAAAAAATATCCACACTCATTACAATGTCCCAGACAGAAGTGCCGAGTGCAACATTATAATAATAGGGTCAATACGGTTATGTTGCAATGAATGCAAAATTCGTTGAAAATAGCATAGCAACCTTTCCTTCTAACTGGGGGAAACGTTGGTCACTGGGGTTCTAATGACCGATTTTTTGTAAGTTATAATATTATCCAGTTTGTTTGCAATACGACAATGTTGAAAGCAAGGAAAAATTCATCAATATAGCAGGAAAATAGCTCTAGGATGTTTTTTCTGGGAGCAAAACAGCTTTCCTTTCAAATTAGATAAAATGCAGTCTACTGGGCCTTAAATGCTTGCATGCATAATTAGTTTTCATCAAGTGAATTTGCAATATTGCAAGAAAAAGATAAATTCGTGATAATAACAGTTCTATAGCCATATGTAATTTTATAAGAGCTAACAAATCTGACTTGAAATTGGATAAAATATAGCCTATTGGATCTTGGGAGTTCAAAACCAACTTCTGAAGCTTCGAACTGAATAGAAGGCAGTCTGCTGGTACTCTAATTACAAACATTCAAAATCATAATATATTGCAATTTACTTGCAATACGGAAGGTTTCAAACAAACTCACACTATACAAAATAGCAAGACAATGAGGAAGTTTTCCAGAACAAACCAGTCTTTGCTTCAGACTAAAGAATGGGGGAGCAATTTGTCTGTTACGCAGAAAATGCGGTCGAAATGCTTTGCTTGCAACTTGCTGACATTATTGCAATGTTGCAAATCTGGCGTAAATCATCAATACACCAAGGCTGTAGTCTCTGGAAATTTTTTTATGGCCCAAAATCATTTCTCCTTTAGACTGGAATAAACTAAATTTAATGTTCTTCTAATGACGAATAATGCATGTATCAGTATCCTTGCAATACGACAATGTTGCAGGCAATAAAAGATATACAAAGTAGCAACCTTATTATGATGTTTTCTCAGAGAAAACCAACCAATCCTTTTTTTAATAGAATGCAGTGTAATGTTCTCCTAATGTCGAATATGCACATGAAGTTGCAATCTATTACAAATCCCTTGCAATAAGAATGTTTCAAGCAAGGTATACTTTTACCAAAATAGCCAGGCTATAGCCTTGGGGTTTTTTCTCGTGGTAAACAAACTTTCTGAATAAAATGCAATATACTGACATTCTGATCACGAAAACACACTAGCATTTGCAACACATTTTAGTGTCCTTGCAATTCGGCATTGTTGCAAGCCAGGCAAAATTCGGCAGAATGGAAGGATATAGACTTAAGGATTTTTCGTTGAACAAACCAATTTTTCCTTGAGACTGGACAAACCGCAGTCTGTTTGGTTTCTAATGATTAACATGCCAACGAAATTGCAACAGACCTCAGTTCCTTGCAGTGCGGCAATGTTGCAATCAAACCAAGATTCGTCAGAAAGCAAAACTATAGCCTAAGGATTTGTTCGTAAGCATAATTGATTCTCTTTACGAACTGGATAACATTCAATTTATTGGCCAGCCAATGACGAATATACATTGCATTCGAAGTTGCAGATTATTGCTGATTTATGCCATTAGGCTCCCATAATCAAAGCATTTATGCGTTAATCCTCTTCATAATGTCGATGAACGGTGATTCTCAGTATTTATGGAGAGTAAATTAAATGTTTGCCGTCAATAATATCAATGAATTCTTTCAGAACGAAATTAATATTGAGTTATAGTTATTTTCAAGTTGAAAATATTTTAATTTTGGTGCAATTTGTGTAAAATAGGGTATATTCTTCCAGTATATGTTGCTATCATCATATGCTACGTTTCAACCGCTCTGTGCAAATTCATATTCTCATTGCAAGCATAGTCCTTCCAATCTTATACATTGCCTAATGGTTCTTAGATATTTTGCTATTATAAAATGATGAAGCAAAAACTCATCAGTTTCAACGGATGAGTTGAGGAAGAATCTATATATGCCCTGTTTATGGTGAATATTGGAACTATATATACCTTCAACTCTAACAATATAGTTTGTTAATCTTAAAGGATTTTTAAACATGTAAATAATGATGCATTCATTCCTTCTTCTACTTATAAGTTTATTCTCGCAAGATTCGCCGCCCGTCCCCTCCACCGCCCCCCCCCCCCCAAATTACAAACTGTTAAAGGTATGAATTTGTTTCCTGCATGCATTTAGTCGGGGTGAAACATGCCACGATCGTTACGTCTGCGAACATTAACTACAGAGTTGTCGGAACTGCCAATCTGTGCGGCTTTCAAAGCTGGTGAATTAAAGATATTTTATTATTTCAAGTAGTCTGTAGTAAGTTCAGAAATCGGCATTGCAAAAAAATTGCTTTTTATTCAATTATCTATCTCATGCTGAGAACTGTAACATTCTTGTTCAAAATACAATGTTAAATCTTATTATGTCAATATGCTTGGATCTTCATATCGTCTATGACGAGCCACGTCATTTTCGTTGTTGGTGGTGATTTTTGAGTTAATTTTTCTTTTTTATGAATGGTTTATTCCCAATTGGTGCTGTATTTAGCTATCTCAACACAAATATAATCTTATATAATGAGGGAAAGCTTGTCACAAAAATAATTTAGCTAGATTTCATGCCCATCATTGAAGATGCAGTTGGTATACTTGCTCTGATTTTCTTCAGTGGCCAAGAGATGGCGTTAAAGACTTGCTTATAGTTTAAAATATTGTAAAGTGTTAGGTGGAGAAAGGACCGCATAGCGACCACGTGGCCGCATTAGAGTAGATGGAGAGTTGAAGGCAAAACAAAATTTACATTTTCATTAATAATTTTGATGCAATTCCATTTGATAATGAATGGAAGAGTCCCAGTCATCGTCTTATTGTACAGAAGGCTAAAACTAAACTCATATTGAAAAGTAATATAGCCTTTGAACACGTAATAACTTCCTATAATCACATGACCATTACAGTTAAGTTTCATTCATATGAAAATTAATCAAGACAAGTGGTCAAATACGATATTTAGACCCGTATCATTCATTACCTTACAACAAAAGGTCATGAAAATGACATGCAATCATTTTATTTCAGAACTACTTTCTCAGAAGGCTCATATAAAGAACAACAAATATCCACACTCATTGCAATGTCTCAGATGGAGGTGCAATATGCAATGTTCTAATAATAAGGTGCAACGGAGAATTCTCCAAGTAGCAAGGTTATATATAGCCTCAGGAACTGTACAGGGCGCAAAATATGCTTACCTTCCAGCACGATAATATGTTGTTTAATGGACTTCTAATAATGAACGAGCGCAAAGTTACAATATTTCGCCATTTTTTTGCAATACGACAATGTTGAAAACAAGGAAAAAATCGTCAACATGGCTGGGATAGTTCCAGGATGTTTTCTGGGAGCAAACCATCTTTACTTTGAAACTGGATAAAATGCAGTCTACATGGCCTTAAATGGCTTGCATTCATGCAAAATTCACGTTTATTAAAAAAGGTTTTCAATACTGCATTGTAGCCAGAAAACTGATTCTTGAAAATAATAGGAATTTGTTTTTTTTTTTTAAGGAATAAAATTTTTTTTACTTGAAATTGCATAAAATGTAGTCTATTGGATTTTGGGAGTTCAAACCAACTTTTGTAGCTTCGAACTGAATAAAAGGCCGTCTGCTGGGACTGTAGTGGCAAGTATGTATTCCAAATCTCAAAATATTGCAATCTGCATGCAGTACGGGAAGATTGCAAACAAACTCATAACATGATGCGTCTACTCATGATTATACACCATATATGTAATTCACTTTTAAAATGAGAACAAAATAATATTCTACCTTCTGATGCAAAAAACAAAACAATACTATACTATATGACTGTTTATTCATTGCTCGCATCCCAAGTACGCCAGTTTTATAATGAAATTAGGCTAATAGACACACAAATGAAACAAAGAAACTGCAGTATACTATGGATGTTCACTCGTTGTAACACATTATAAGAAAGTTGCCCTTAGGATGAAAACAAATCAGCATTAAATATTTTAATGCAATAGAGGAAAACAGTATCAGGCGTATATGTGTCAACTTTGAAATGAAAAATAATGACTAAATTGACACAATTATCTTGTCATGGAACTCCTCTTTCATTCATGAAATATTCAATAAACATTATGAAAGTCCTTGGGACCAAATATAAACTCATTTAACAAATTCACATGGGAGTATGGAATTAGTTTTTTCAACCAGTCTTTCACTAGACGTCTTCCTTGACGTTTATGACTTTTTTTTTTTAATGATATCACCAAGTCAGTTACAGCCAGAGCATCGTGTGTTGACGCCATGGCTGCTACGGAGGACTGAGGGAAAAGACTGTATCGTTGGTGGTGAAGATTTGCCTGCACAGGCCGACTGTGAAGGCATAATTGCAGAGGCATAACTGAACGTTAGAGGCGGCCTTAAAATGACTAGGCAAAAGGGTGCTTAGGAAAGAGCCTCCCAGCAAAGTCTGTCCACAATGAACTCTCTTCGTCTTAATAACAGAAATCAAGTGGGAACTTTTGCGTAATGAGTTCTCGTAACGATTTGTTTGTAATCCCGAGCTATAATAAACCAAGTCTTAGTTTGGCTTACAACGTATATTTGAGGAAAGTTATGTATAGTACTGTTAAGTTCCAGAATATTTCAGCTATCATTCGTAACTAAAAGCATTTTTATCTTGTGACAAACACAAGTTAAATCTCTAAAAACGTTAAAAAAAGGAAAAAAATTGATCACATGAATTTTATAGGCACAAGAAATGACAAAATGCATTCGATGAAGGAAACAGAGCAGACGAATGAGGGGGAGGTGAATAAATGGAGAAAGCACCAATGGATTAAACACCAGCAGAAGATAACGAAAGATTATATCTTTTTGTTTTTAAGGAAAAACTTCCATAAAAAAAAAAATTATTTGAAATCAGTTGCTGACCTAAACTGTTTATCGCCTGATACTTCCTGAAAAGTTTCACTGAAAAACAGATCTCTCTATACTAATTTCCATTTTTATAATTATATAGTCAACGTACATTCAGCTTCTCTTGGTAATGTGTACATATGACGCTTTCCCCAAGAGCTGTCATTTATTTAGTTTGTATGTTAGAAGAGAAATGAGTCTTAAAAAAAAAAAAATTAACTGAGTTTTACTGTTCCAGCAACCCTCCAGAATAAGGTTCTTCTCTTGGTGTCTGAATTCCAGGCAGCCTTCGACACTATATACAAGAGTGAAGTTTAGGCTAGAGTTCCTCTTCAAGGCATACTGTAGGCGCGTGGCTTCTTTGTCACTACCGATGGCAATGAAGATGTCTATATATCAGACATATATCTTCGGTTTCGGATTGAAATGGAATGTTCCTCCCCGACATCTGCCACGTAGTATTAGCAAATAGGACGCAAGGGGGTTCCCAAGGCGACACCATCTACCTGTCGAAAGATGTCGCCCCTATACGAGACGAAGGGGCCCTTCTTGGTGCTGATTTTGAGAAGACGTCGAAGGACATCTGGTATGTCAAGGGGCGTGGCATCCGAGTGATAGATTCTCCTGAATAGACTTTAACGTTCATCGATGCCAAAGAAGAGCTTGGAGACGTACCTTTCGAAATGTCGATGAACTCTACTGGAGGAGCCACCGAATACCCAGTGGGGCTGTTGGGAGTGATGATCTTATTCAGTCTTGGCTATTTCGTAAGGTGGAGAGCAAATAACTTGGGTAATTATAGGGCGCAATGGGTTGCCGCCCATAATTATGGGTCTTGACGGTGCTCTAATAATACCCTGGCCTGCAGTCTCAGATAATCGTAGGCAGTTTCATAGATCTATTATCTGAATAAATATACAAAAGTAAATACACGAAAACCAATGCACACAAAAAAATGGATAATGATGTATCAGTAAACAGAAAAATCTGCTTGTTTAGGTAGCAATGTGAAGGAGAAGCTCAAAGGATTTCCTGAGAGACATTTTCTTCCAAGGAATGGTGGTTCCTTCCCCTTGCTAATGCCATCCCTCTTCGTTTTTACATGTTTGTCTCCGATTCTTTATTTCTCTTTTTCCTATATGTGATGATTATAGCGTTAAGGAAATGCAAACAAACTTATATTTCTCTCTGGAAAAAATCTCTCTCTCTCTCTCTCTCTCTCTCTCTCTCTCTCTCTCTCTCTCTCTCTCTCTCTCTCTCTCTATATATATATATATATATATATATATATATATATATATATATATATATATATATATATATATATATATATATATATATATATATATATATATATATATATATATATATATATATATATAGTCTATTTTATTGCTTTTTACCTTCTTGTATGAAAAATGGAATAATTAAAATTGAATAGATGAAAAGGCAAAATTTTCGTTGAAAATGCTTGAAAAAATAAATAAACAGAAAATAAATACACAAATGTATCTTAGTCCATGCGCCAGTATTTATGCCTTGTTGATATCCACGTTTCCAAGTCCTTCTTCAATTTCTTGCCGAACCCTTCTGCAGATGCGCCAGATATAGACTCCCTGATGCATTTTACTTTCTCCCTCGGGTGTTTCCGTATTTTTTTTTTTACTTGCAGTTCAGGAGGACATTACAATCGCTCACTCACTCATGCTACAGCAAAAAATTTAATAGTTTAAACATCCCCTCAAATAACATCAAATTGCTCAGCCTCGACGTCGAGTCATTATTTACCAAAGTCCCGATCGCCGACGTGTTGTCTTTCTTAAAGAGGAAGTTACAACCATATGAAGACCATTTTCCTCTTGACATAGATAAAACTCTCAAACTTATCAACCTTTGTGTAACTAACAACGTGTTCTCTTTCAATGGTAATTTTTACAAACAAACATTTGGCTGTAGCATGGGCAGTCCCCTATCACCTCTTTTAGCAAACTTGTACATGGAATATTTCGAAACAGAAATTTTGTCATCTATCAAACCCCGTAATATGATCTGGCTTAGATACGTAGATGATATCTGTACTTTCTGAGACAATAGCTGGGGAGACTTTAATGAATTTTTTAATAGGCTAAACTTGCTAGTTCCGACCATAAAAGTTAAAACGGAATGGGAAAAGGATGGAAAACTGCCGTTCCTAGATATACTGATCATAAGAGAACATAACAGATGTGCATTTACAGTATATATAAAACCCACCTTCACTGTTTCCTACATTCATTTCTTAAGCTACCACGACGTCTCTGTAAAGATCATGGTAGTGTGCAACTTATTCCTCAGATGACTTAGGATATGTTCAAATGGGTACCTAGATAAAGAATTCAACACGACCTGCCAACATCTAACGCAACTGCTCTATCCACCACACATTATCGAGAGGGCTATTAACAAAGCGAATAAAATATACTATTGAGGTCCCACTCACAACAGACAAATAGATTTCAACAACAAAATAAAGCTTCCGTACGACAAAAACATCCAAAAAGCCACCGAACAACTCAGGTCTAACAATCCCTTCATTTTCCATTATCCCAAATTCATCAGGAGTTCGCTCATTAACGTATACTTAAATAACAAAGGGGAAGAAGCCGGAGTTTACAAGATACCGTGTAGCAATTGCAATGACGTTTACGTGGGGGAGACAGGTAGATCGCTCTCGCAAAGAATAACAGAGCACAAAAGATCAGTACATTACGCTTCGGAGAGTTCGGGGATTTTCCTACATATCAGAAATACAGGACATATCATAAACTGGAGTGGGGCGGAGCTGGTTTTCAAAAGTAGCTGTCCAAACAAAAGAAAGATGATGGAATCTGCTATCATCAATCAAACCAACAATATGAACTTGTCAGGAGGACATTGGAAATCGGACGACATCGACGCTTTAATCCTCAGACTGCTAGTGAAGAAGATGTTCCAGGCCACAAGACCACCAGAATCGACGCCAAACGGGAGTTAATTGGCCGAAAACCACTAGGGAACCGTTTACTCTCCTCCTTCTTAGGAAACGGTCACCTGCATACCATCAGAGACTTAATGCCACACCTATATATGCTTTGTATATATACCCTTGTAACATTTCATCTGTCCATATTTTTCCAGTGAACAGGGGCACAGAAGCTAGTGCCCGAAATATATGGTTGCAACGTTCAAATAGTGTTTTATGGGCCCTCTTATCTTCATATATATATATATATATATATATATATATATATATATATATATATATATATATATATATATATATATATATATATATATATATATATATATATATATATGTGTGTGTGTGTGTGTGTGTGTGTGTGTGTGTGTATATATATATATGTAAAAAGAGAATTGTTCAAAAGATTGCCTATATAACAAATACAAACCACTCTTCTGTATTCTGATCCCCGACATTCAGGAGGACTCATGCACACGAAAACGGGTGAGGACGAAGCCACAAGTGCCAGCAGCAATCTCAGTCTTCTTTTGAAATACACAACGATCTATTTTCCACTGATTAAAATCTTACTCTTACTAATTTAGATACTTTCCTATTCCAAACCACTTTTCTAATACATTTGTCAACATATCAAGAACTTGACTATTGCGATTTCCTATATATTCAAAAGCGAAAGTGATCTTACTTATATTTTCCTTTTTGAACTCAATGGAGTAGGTATTTCCAGGTTTGTTTGATGTGAACCTTTTACTGTAGATTGGATGTTATTATTATTATTATTATTATTATTATTATTATTATTATTATTATTATTATTATTGGAAAGAGAAACCCACAAGATTCTTGTGTATAACTTGTTTACTTGTAAATATTTACATATTACTTTGATCTCGAGCACTTTCAGGTCCTAACTGTGACCCTTTTTCAAGAGATGAGGTAGTCAGGCTGGCTCAAGGCCCAGCAATCTTCTGGAACTTCTTCTCCCTGTGCTGTCATTTATATGATGGCTGTCCTGGTTTCCATTCTCTTGAGAGTTGTTAATCTCCTCCTGTCGGTTTGATATCCTGATCTGATGGTCAGTGGTATTAATCCTTTTGGTATGTGAGTAGTCACCATCGGTCTGTTGGGCAGGAGACCTAACCTCCAGGTCAGAAGGATCAATCTTAGCGTCTTTTAATATTAAAGATCGGCTTATGGGATCTTCTGAGGTAAATCCTTTGTTTCCTTCTATCACTTTAATCTGTCTGATGAGTGCCCCTTCCACTACCCTCCTATGACTGATGTTATTGCTTTTGTATATAAGCCTACTGTTTTTAAAATCCATCCTATGGTCCTTTTCCCAACAATGCCTAGCTATAGCACTCCCCTGTGAGTTGAGTTGTACTGCCCTCCTGTGTTCTTGGATTCTAGTCCTTATTCCCCTACCTGTTTCACCCACATATTTGTCTCCACAATTGTTGCAATTAATTATGTATACTCCCCCTACATCATCTGCATTACTATCTTCTCCTTCCATTTTATTTTTACATACTTTGTTTTTTACGGTGCTGTCAAAGGTATACATAAATTTATATTTAATTTCTTTAATTTTTTATGTAATTTGTTTCGTTTTAGGAATATAAGGGAGGGAAACTATTTTCTTGTTTTCTGTATTCCATGTACTCTCTGCATTTTCCCTGTAAAAAATCCTCCTAGCTTTGTTGAGTGCCCTTTTTCTGGGCCATTCCGGGTATGCTAATGTATCAAAGCTTTTATCAATGTAATTTATTTCTTTATATATCTTACAAGGGTCACACGTTCTCATTGCCCTGAGAAATAAACCAGTTAGAACACAGTCATGATAGAAAAATGAGTGTTCTAACAGGTTTATTTCTCAGGGCAATGAGAACGTGTGACCCTTGTAAGATAGATAAAGAAATAAATTATATTGATAAAAGCTTGGATACATTAGCATACCAGGAATGGTTCAGAAAAAGGGCACTCAACAAATCTAGGAGGATTTTTTACAGGGAAAATGCAGAGAGTATTCCCCAGACATTGTCCAGAGTGATGTTTGGATTTCTGCTGTTAGCAGATAGAATAGTTTAGGAAGTTTGTCAGTAACTCTAGGAACTTTCAGCTCATGTTACAATAGCACGAAAGCAATTTTTTATAAATTATGAAAATTGGTTCTGGGGCAACTGATGCCAGGACAAATTGCCTGGAAACTCATATCAGACAACTCATATCTGGACAATTGATATCTAGGAAAACTGATATATGGGATAACTCAGGACAGGTATATTTCCACTTAGGCCTAAATGATCACTTATGCCTATTTTTAACCGGGTTTTTAACTCGTTAATTATTGACTAGCATCCTTTAAATTTCATAGTTCAAGATAGTTACTGTTCGTCCAGCAAACAACTCGAACTGTCGCCACAGCTTTTCAATGTTTTTTTTTTTTTTTTTTTCATTCTGTACTTGTCAAGTCAGTTGGTTTTGTACTTGTGAACTTTTCAGCTGTTTTGAAATTTTCTTAGCCTTCATAATGCCATATATAGAATCTCGGCAAGGAGCTAATAAGCTTGTGGATGTTAACTACACATATACTTTTCACAGACAGAATGCAGATAAATCAAGAAAAGTCTGGCTATATGAAATAAAGATGTGCAGAGCGCGCGTTCAGACGATGGCTGAGGAGGACCCATTAGAAACTATCTTCAACAGGGAAACTTTCACAGCGCTGATATTAAAGTGAAATCTAGAATTGTCTTCTGTTCTATAAAAGCCAAAGCCTTGCCATCACAGAGACCGCGAGAATTGTGATTGCGATAGGATGTTTTCTCTACTAGAAGCGTTGGCTGGACTGCCAGCAACATTTTATCACGAAGTATTCGTCGGTGGCGACAGCAGAAGAAGAGTGCTCCCCCTATTCCATCAGAAAAGAAAATTGATTTGGAACGGGGAGTACAAGTAACTTCAAAACAGGTTTACGAAGAGTGCAACAAGCGACTGATACTTGAGTATACTTTTATCCTTATCAGAAAATGTCTTTAAAAGCTGTGGCATATAATCTGCAAGTTTCAGTAAATTCTTTTTATACTGAGTGTTTGTTTTAGGTGTTCATTGTCCCCTAAAATTAAATTTTCTAATTTTTTTTCTTTTTCTTTCAAAATTAAAAACTTTCTACCTGTTATGAGTTGTCCTATTTATCAGCTGTCCTAGATATCCATTGTCCTGGTATGACTTGTTAGATATGAGTTTTCTGAGAATAAGATCCTGGTATCAGTTACTCTGTGAACACAGGCAGTGAGTGTATCCTATTAACACAAGCACTAAGTTTTCCTCTATGGACAGTTTTACTCTAAGCACAGTGAGTGTTAATCTATGCACACAGTGTGTTCAAGCAGTAAGTTCGTTACTCATAAATACAGGCAATAAGTTTGATACTCATGCGCAAGTAATGAGTTTGTAATTTTACTCATGAACACTGGCAATAGTTTTGTGATGTTTCCCACGATTACTGGGAACATTTTTGTGATGCCATCCATGAACGTGGGCAATGAATATGAGCCCTGTCAAATGCGTGTTAGGCTATCCGTGAACAGAGAGTAATTGGTACTATCGGCACAACAGTTATGATGCTGTTCATGATCTCGGGGCACTGAGACATTCATACTACCTTTGAATAAGGGCAGTGCTTTGTGGGGTTGTCAGAACATAAGCGCTTGAACAGTGCGTTGTGGAACTGTTCATGAACACGGGCAGAGAGTTTGGGGTGCTTTCCATAATCAAGGCACGAGTTTCCAATGGTATCCATCAACAAGGCTCTGAGTATGTGGAGTATGGATTAACTTAATGACGTTCAGATATCAGAGTTGGATGCAATTGTTGGTGCTCGTTGATTTAGTGAATGCGATGCAGTGATGCAGTAATGAACGTCAGTGTTCGCCAAGCTATCTATGGCAGTCAGGTGTTTGATCGTATTTGCTCTACTGCACCTGGAATGTTTAAAAGGTCATCAGACAGCTATTGCATGTGCCAATTTTTTAAGTACAGTATGCTAAGGAAAGGGTAGCTGTTGAGTCTTTCTGATAATGATCAGATCTATGATGTAATCATTTCCTCCCCAACAAGAGCTCACGTTGCACTACTTCGTTGCTTCATTTTAAAGTTCAGGGGATTCTTTAACCTTTGATCTTTCAAGAATTTAGACAATATCTTTTTCATTTTAAGAAAACGAATTTCATCATAGTATGAGGGTTATCTTAATTTAGTTTTTGGCGATTTTGAGAATAGTACATTTTCTGAGTGTTAATCTACAAATTTGAGTGGTCTCTACGTATAGTGAAAAATTTTAACTTTAAATGGCATCAGAAGCAGAATAGCGTTGCAAAGTATAAATGTATGTTATACAGCCTTAATGCATAATTGTGTGTAAAATGTACATGATAATCTTACTCTAGATAGTTAAAGTTTTCAGTGGGTAATAAACTTTTTTGGGCATGTGATTGGAGAAACGTTTTCAGTGGGTAATAACCTTTTTTGGGCATTTGATGGGAGAAACGTTTTAAGTGGGTAATAACCTTTTTTGGGCATTTGATTGGAGAAACGTTTTCAGTGGGTAATAACCTTTTTTGGGCATTTGATTGGAGAAACGTTTTAAGTGGGTAATAACCTTTTTTGGGCATTTGATTGGAGAAACCTTTTCAGTGGGTAATAACCTTTTTGGGGCATTGGTTGGAGAAACGTTTAAAGTGGGTAATAACCTTTTTTGGGCGTTGGTTGGAGAAACGCAACTCATGGTTTTATAAGCTAATTAACCTTAAAGTAAAAGATATTGTACCTATTTCAAGAAATATTAGAAGTAACGTTCCCTTTACGGAGTTGCCGAGTAATTGTCGTAAGGACATTTTCTGCTGCCGTTGTTTTTCTGTTACAGGCCACAACTTGCTGCAGGAACCAGAATTCCAGAAAATGTGCAGCCACGGGGCGGGTTTGCGAACCTTTCAGTGTTTGGCCAATTTTTCTATGGATCCAAGATGTTGACAAGATAGATGTAGGCTTCTATTCATGTAATTTCTAAATTTTCCATGCTGCGCTTTGCATTAAAATCCCGATAGGTTTGTAAGTTAGGTTCCTCAGACATTCTGCATTCGTTAACCTTCCATTTGCCTGTGTATTATAAGTGTTTTTTTAATTAATAAATAATGGGTCCATAGTTTTCAGTTCTTGACTACTTCCTCGGTATTTTTATGGGGGAAAACAAAGTATGTGGAATCTGGTTTATCATCCATACAATTATAGATGTTGAAGGTAAAATCTACTTAATTTGGAAATATACCAGACTGTTTAACAGTATTCACGTGTGAGTGAATACACATGTGAAAGGCCTATACCAAATTTTAAGCAATGTGGTTTGGGTATTTGTTGTGACGACTCAAATGCCCTTAGGTAATTTGTGGGGCAACAGGCTGTAACCTGACTCCATACTAATGAATGAATACATATTAATGAATAAATGCTCAGTACCAAGAGCGCCGTTAAATATATTGGGAGCAAAAAATTATGCAAATTACGTAATTTTACTACTTTAGAACAATGTGTAATTAGAAGATAAAACTAAATATTAAATTATTTTTTCAGGGCGCTCGTACAAAGAAATTATTTCCATTCATTGGTATGAAAATTGATAATGTGATGGTCAGCTACACTTCCATGGACAAAGGTCCTAAGCTACGTGGGTAAAGATAGTATTTAACGCAGGTGAAAAGAATTTTAAGTTATTCATAAAAAATATTCTTGTTGAAAGTATTGCGCGACGTTTTTACTAGGGTGGGGTCGAGGTCGTTTGGCAAACATCTGGTTGACGTCATAAAGCTTTGAGACGCAAAAACATTTAATAATTTGTTTTAACGATTTCGGTTTAATAGGTCACTTCGATTCTGAATAACCCCATGGGTCCCAGGGCTTTGTTTTTTGCCTAAATTTCATATCCCATTCAGTTTAATTCGTCGCTAGTATAGGGTAATGAAACTGCGAGGTTTTTCTCCTACTACACCTTTCAAACCTTTCTACTTTCAATTTTCCCTTTCAGCACTGAATGACCTCGTAGGTCCCAGCGGCTGGCCTTAGGCTTAATTGCTGTATTCTATTCTGTTCTATCCATGAAACCAATTCTCAGTACTGGTTGTTTAGGATGGTAACTATTTCGGATACTACTGGCTTAGTGAGTTAGAATTTGACACCGAGAGCAAAATAGTCGAACTTCGTAATCAAAGACGTCTGGACGATTTTAACATAACTGCCGTTAGATGTGGAATGACTCATGTGGATGTATCATATGAAATGCTATTTGTGTAAATGGGTCTCTTTAATTATTATCGTTTCTGCTAATTACGGAAATTTGTAAATTAGTGAATGAAGTAAAATAAAGGTTATACAAAACTTCTTGGTACATACGCCCCATATTATAAAATCTCAACGCGGTTTTTAATAAACTGGTTGCTCTAGAACAGAATGGTTGTGGTAAAATGGTATTACCTCCTAAATACGTTTAGTTAATTGTAAAGAAACGAATCTGAGAAGCATTATAGTGAAATAAGTAACTCTAAAATTATGGAGGTTACTTTCCAGGATGATTGTCTTAGTTTATTTGGAAAAAGCTAAAGGCCACTAAAGGTTTCTTTACGAAGACAAATCTCGGGAACCTGCTAAGTCTTTTTACACAAATTGTGCCGTCGTTTATATATGGGTCGTGCTATAAAGGCCAATAGATTTGGTAAGCGAGCTTCATCATAAATGAACGTTCCTTGAGGGGAAAAGCCGGAAGAAAGAGAGAGACTTAAGCCCCGTCCACACGATCGAGCTCTGCTCGGTAAACTTTGCCTCTTTGCAGGCGAAGCCTGTCGTACACATTTATGCTGCTGTCCGAACGACGCTGGTTGGATAGTGAGAGCCCGGCAGTGACTGACACAGGACCGAGTTATGTACAATATGGATCTTAAGACACGCAAGAAGAAAATCGGGCTGTGCATTGTTGTAGCAATGTGTGCAAAGATAAAAGCGACAAGGCAGAAAAGGACGTGGTGTAAAGAGTGGCTACAAAGAAGAGCAGACACAGGAGGAAGTCATATGACGACGATATTGCGGGAACTGAGACATGGCTATGAATCACATTTCATCAACTATATGAAAATGGACCCTAACAAAGAAAAAGACGAAGGAAAAAAACAAAAGTTAGCAGTTATTTATTGATCAACTTATGCGTGGTTTTTAGACAATGCAATTATGAGTATACTTATTACTTATAGCAAAAATACAATGGAATATGATTTATAAGTTGTAAAGAACCGTAAGGAATCTTCTTGTCACCTGATTGGTCAAATGTCAGTAAGCTGACTCCATAATGGACTAGACTGACAGATTTCCGTAGCCTTATATTACAATAAAGGATGTTAATATATTTGGTTTTCAAAGTTCCCATAAGTCATACTTACCTGACGTATTCATTATGAAGGGTAAAATAACGAGAAACTCTTGATTATTTTCCGTAGGTGACGTCTTTATCCGTTTACCAGAAATACTTCAGTCAGTTAACAGCCCTGCTGTTGCAGGCAAAGCCTCGATACTTCGATAAACGTTAGGAAAGCCTTATACGAAGCTTTGCCCGCCGTTTCTCCGTTTCTGACGTCACACCGAGCAAAGTTCGCAGAGCAAAGCTCGACCGTGTGGACGGGGCCTTAAGGAACTGGAATTGGAATATAGAAATTAGACCAAAAGCCAAGCGCTGGGACCTATGAAGTCATTCAGCGCTGAAAGGGAAACTGACAGTAAGGTTTGAAAAATGTAACATCAGGAAAACCTTGCAGCTGCACTGAGCAACAATTGTTAAAGGGGGTAGACAGTCAGATGGAAGAAAGAGAATATGAAGGGAGTTAGAGAAAAAGGAATGACAGAGATTGCAGCTAAGCTCCGAAGTAATGCCTACAGTGCACCACATAAGGTGCACTGACGGCACTACCCCCCCTACGGGAGAGTGGAGAAATTGCTTGAGTTGAGGATGGCAGACTCAGTAAAGAATTGCTTCGGCCCTCAAGGTAAGGTGTCTGTATAAGGACCTCATAGTAGGAGGGAGGAATCCGGCCCTGCTCCTTCGACTATGTACCCCCAGATCCTTCAAATAGGGGGCGGGGGGGACTCCTTGCAGGCTGTCCCACTGGTCATTGACTTTCAATCATCTTGGCTTCAGGCCTAGTCTTGCTCTCCCCTCCCTTGCTTTGGGCGGTGCTAAGTGGCGTTGTGGCATTGCGAAGGTATCTGGAAATGAGAGACCTCGGGGGAGTAGTCTGGTATAGGATGGGTGGTGAGGCTCCTGGTAGGATCCTCAATGCTTGTAGTATTCACAGATGTCCTTGCTAAGAGTCTCTTGTATGGCCAAAATGGCGGAATGACTATCACAAGTGACATAGTGCAACTGCGAGGTTTTCCTCCTGTTACACCTTTTAAGCCTTCTTACTGACTGTCAGTTTTCGTTTCACCACTGAATGACCTCATAGGTGCCAACGCTTGGCCTTTTGCCTAAATTCTATATTCCAGTTCCAGTTCAACAAACATAAAGCTATAAATGAGTGAACAGCAATATACGTGATTGTGTTCGACAATTGGGAATAATGGTTTGTGTTTATAGTTAGGAATGAAAGCCTTCTGGTAGGGAGCAGTGTGACCTCACGGCATCTAGGCCCCGTAGGGGGTAGTGCTGTCAGTGCACCTCACGTGGTGCACTGTAGGCATTGCTTAAGGTTCTTTGCAGCGTCCCTTCGGCCCCTAGCTATAATCTCTTTCATTTCTTTTACTGTACCTTCGTTCATATTCAATTTGACTTTCCAGCTTCTCTAAAAATTGTTTCCTAGTGCAGCTGCGAGGTTTTCCTCCTGTTACACCTTTCAAACCTTCTTGCCGACTGTCAGTATCTATTTCAGCGCTGAATGACCTCATAGGTCACAGAGCTTGTCCTTTGGCCTAAATTCTATTATCTACTCTGTGGCATTTAAGGCGGCATTTAAGGCCTTGTCCACACGATCGGTTATCCCCCGGGTGCGTTGGTCCTTCAGCCTGCTCCATCCCCCTTGGCATAATTGTAAAGTCCACATTTTCTTGTAGGTGAATTGAATTATTGTCTTGCTGGGCAGTAGCAAATGAGTGGTAGCCAGGCCCATCAAAGATATAAAGAAGAAAACAGCCACGTGCTTGATATTAATCGTTGATGTGTAAAACATCATGAATAGAGCGCATAAAATTGTAGCCTATATAAACAATGCTGTATAAAATAAGTATTGAGAAGCCTTATGAATAAAGACTATATATATATATATATATATATATATATATATATATATATATATATATATATATATATATATATATATATATATATATATATATATATATATATATATATATATATATATATATAATCTGCTTTCTAACAAAGATAGTATGTAACAACGCCCAGATGAATGTTGGTGAAAAGGGAAGTTACACCCAGACTGATATTTTTTCCCGGAACACTGCCTAACTTCCTAAGTCTACTAAGAAAATCATTAGAAAGAAGTAAATGCGAGTTAGGAAACATGATAGGCTTCTGATGTCGAAGCGGTAATGTTGAAAAATTGTATATATTGAGACACCTTGAAGTTATAAGACATTTAAGAAAATGAATTTGTATATCTGGATGGTAGTAGTTAAAACTATTTCTGCTACTTAGGGCCTCTATCAAATAATCCTTTGAGGGATCTACGCACAGAATTTTAAGCCAAAACTTGAAACCTCTACCTGATCATTGTCGATGTGAAGAGACATGTTATTATTGTTGCTATAAATGGCTCATTAAGTATCTAATTCAAAGTTGTTTTCAAGCAACTTGAATGAATGAGCTGGACCTCTGCGGGAAGCAGCCTCACCTCCTCTTCTTGGGACTTTCAAAATCCGACTTTGGGATAATTTCTCCAAGGTCAGCTTGGAGGCGTCGCAGCCGGAAATAGCAACCTTCCTTTGTGACTTATATTCTTTCCGGATGCTTATCAAATCATCCAAGACAACTGCAGCCAATCAGTAACCTTATATAAGAGGCTTGTTTCATATTACCATAAGAATAGGCGAAGTTTCCTTGGTATCTAGTGACCTCTTTACCATTGTTTATGCCCCTCTTGCGTATCTGGCCTAAATGTGGCCTCGATGCAACTGGCTTCGTTGCAGTGAAGTAGATTTCGAAAGGAATGACATTCCATGCCTTCCATCCAACCTGCGACGATTGTCTTACATTCGTCATGGTGCTTGAAAACACAGGAAAATGCGGCGAGGATCCTTCCCTGAGAACAGAATGAGCAAAATTAAATTGGTCAGCTAAATTGCGAGTAGAGGATAACTCAGGGTAAGAATAGTTCTGTTATTATAATATAACGAACCAAGGATTAGAAAGCTTGGTATAAAGACGTGAGTTGTAATTATTAGTCTTTTTCCAGGAAATTCTAATGAAACTCCCAGCCAACTCGGCTAATGTGAGATGAAGGAAGAAAATGCGATCTGAAAAGCTGGTAATGAACTGCCTTTGAGGCAAGACGCTAATGGAAGACATGAAGGGTGAAAGCTTAAGGAGGATTTTATCTATTACTGACGCTGACACAGCTATCCACAATGACGATGTTTTCACCAACGTCCGAAGGCTTTAATCCTGCATATCGTGTTTACAAATGTCACATTACTCATATAGTATGGAAATTAAAGAAGTGAAATAATAATAATACAACTGAATTTGCATGGCCAATAATACAGAACTAATAGCATTGCTGAAGGTGCTCGTTTTGACCTGTCTGCACAGAATCATTTGCTTTTGAGGCGAATGTATGGAAGGGTTCGGACATAACTGGTTATCGTTTTAAGGTTTCTGTCTCTATTTAAGCATAATGAAGAAAAGGTAGGATACGTTTACTATCAATGGTTTTTCGCCCTCAAAAGCGTAGTTTCCAACCTAGGCACTGGTGGAGGATTCTCTAAGTGACACAACATGGAAGGATGTAAACTGTAATCAGTGCAAAATGATTGGGATCATTCATTAGACTATTCGCATATTTTGAGAGGAACCCAAAAACTAGTGGACATTTTAGAGAGAAGTCGAGTGACCATAAACCAAAGGAACTCAAACCAAAATTTGTGGAAATACAAGTCACTGGGGCCACGTTATGGGTCAAGAATTAAAAGCATAATGTCGTTATAAGGCTTCGCTCTTCAAACCGGATTCCTCTTCATTGATTTTGGAAAAGTATCATATCATCTGTATCAGTGAAAAGCTAATAATAATGTACTTTTGATGAAATATTTTTACCTCTTTTAACAATTGCATCAACTACGCTCAACCTAACACTATGCACGTATGAAGTTTTGGTTGTTCATGATCACATTAAACCATTGGCCCTTAGGTTTTAGGCCTTTTCTAAGCGTCTGAATTCAAGATACTTTCTAATCGTCTTATGAAAAAATTATATTCAGGCTCATAAAGCAAACTTTGTACTAAACAAATATTGGTGCAAAATAGAAGTATCGTATTACATTTAATTAAGGGACAGGAAACGGAAACTTTGCCAGAAAAGACGGGTAAAATGAGTCTCCTTTAGTGCAGGCAAGAGGAGACGCCTCACTCCGAGAGAGAGCAGACGCAAGCGGAAAAGACGCAAATCCTCCTGATGGGAAACCCGGGATTTAAGTGACGCTGGAGCCTAATAGATGTTTTATTGCGCGATTATTGGTATTGGGTCTTTATGTGGGTGCTAATTTGCTTAAGACCTTTACGTTGCAAGATAGAACAGGAAAAGTAAACTCGCCAATATTTCAATACCCGTCTGCCATTGTCCTGCTCATCCGAAGAGAACAACTTGTTTTTCCAACGCGTCGAATTTCCTTTTTACATTCAATCACTTTCTCATACATACTGTTCATCAGGCTTTCAGATATTACTTAGATGTCACTAATTATTTTCATGGACTTATTCGTGATTTACTAAATATTTGATTGATAACTTCCTGAAACAACAACAATCCAAATGAAATAAATAATTTCAGATAAATTGTCTTTATGGCGGGAAGGCTGGGAAGGAGATTTAGAAAAATGTACCGCAATCTGACGCCGCTTCTATTCACAGAACAAAGAAGTAGATTCCACTTTATAAGTTTTTCACAAACCAAAAACATAGCAATCAAATGATCTAACATCACCAAAAAAAAAAAAAAAATGTGCATCCTGACGAATGTTTGCAAGTGAAATCAAAAACACTAAAACGGAAGGTCTGTTGAAACCGAGAGTCAAATGCCACCCATTTCGCTGGAGTTTATGGATTTAAAGTATTTGGTTCGAAGCCATAAATATAAAAATCTTATGGTTACCCAGTTGTCTTAACAAGTACTATACCGTTCACTGATGTATGGATTTTAATTTCGAAATTAGAGCCCCCCTCCACAGAACAAATGGAAAGTTATGAAGTACGTTATTTTAAGTTTCTATTAAGCTATTTTTCTATTTACATTTCTTGTATTTTCAGACTGAGTGACGGAGTTAGATACAGCCATGGCTAACGACTCGGAGGAAATCAGATGGATTGACCGAATCCGGGCTATAACCTTCAGAGAGGCCAGGGATGCTGGCGCATCCTTCATTTCACATTCCTGGTTAGCTAAATACATTAAAAGAGATTAATCCTTTATTAAAAGAAACTGGAACAAAAATCCATATGACTGTCATCATGAAAAGAGTGAGAATCTTGGAAGGCCTGAAGTCCTTTCTCAGGAATCAAAAGACATCATAGCTGAGGCAGTGGGTAGACCAAGAAAGTCTTTACGTAAGTTGGCGCTTGAACTAGAAACAAAAAGGGTAAAGAGGAGAAATTATAGTGCTGTATATAGTGAATTGAAAAAATCTGGTATCAATCCATATCATATTATCAGCAAGCCCAACATCACTCAGTAACAGAGAGAAGACCGTGCATGGTTTTGTGGTTCATTTCTTAAAGATTGGGATGAAGCTGATTTTCTCCATGTTGCTGCATCAGATGAATTCTTCATTTACACAGTCAGGAAGCCAAATTATAAAAATGACATCATTTGGGCTGCAAAGTTGGACGATATCAGCGATGACGTGCGCTATCGCCAAGTTGTGAAATTTCCTGAATGTTTGGGAATTTTTCTCTGTTTCACGGCCAAACGGTTAATGTGGATCATCAAAGAAAAAGGACAGTCATGGCATGGCGAATACTTCAGAGAAACTGTGCTTACTGGTGGAGTAATTGCGTTCCTCAAAGATCTTGAAAATGTGTTATCTGTTGAAGAAGTCACATTTTTGCATGATAAGGCACCATGTTTCAAGGCTCTTCAGACACAGGAGCTGCTTCGAAACAGTGGTATCGATTTCTTCTCGTCAAGTGAATTTCCAGGTAGCTCCCCTGACTTTAATGTGTGTGAAAACATTGGTAGTATCTTAAAGGATCATGTTGAAGTGCGCACAGTGAACTATTATGGTATACCAAGCCTCGACAACCTGCGAAGAGAGGTGACCGAAGTGCTTAGTGAAATGGAGTTTGAGCCTCAGCTTTTTTGCAATTTGCTGAAATCATACCCCTCAAGAATGCAGGTCGTGGTACAGGCAGATAGAGGCCACACAAAATATTAAATACTCAGAGAGAAACTTAAATAAATACCTGTTCTGAATTACTTTTGTTTTTGTCCATATCAATTTTAGTTTATTCTGTACACAATGTATATTTATATTATATATATATATATATATATATATATATATATATATATATATATATATATATATATATATATATACATATGTATATATATAATCATGAAGCTACAAATGTCGCTTAATATCAAATTCACGCTACCTCGGAAATATCCCCTATGGGGAATTATCACCGAAGGGGAATTTATAAGTGATAAATGGACGGGCACTATCAAGGGCTTAGTGGTAACGTCGACTGGAGTTGCTGGATGGCGCGTCTGTGTCGTGGGATCGAGACTCGGCAGTGCCCGTCCATTTATCACTTATAAATTCCCCTTTGGTGATAATTCCCCATCGGGGATATTCCGAGGTAGCGTGGATTTGATATTAAGCGACATTTGTAGCTTCATGACTGTATATAAATCACGGTGTGATAAAAGAATGTCATGTATATATATATATATATATATATATATATATATATATATATATATATATATATATATATATATATATATATATATATATATATATACATATGTATATATATGTATATATAAACATTACGTATATATATATATATATATATATATATATATATATATATATATATATAATATATATATATATATATATATATATATATATATATATATATATATATATATATATATATATATATATGATATTGTGTCTGGGTGTGTAATCTTATAACACCAAAGCGTGACTGAACCTCATAAGCGTGCAGACAAACACCTTGATCACACGTAATATGGAGTTTCAGCACAGATAAGTATCCTTACGTGACCGCCTGTGTGAGCATTCCACCGAAAATTATGCGAGTTAATAATGCAAATATTTAGCAACCGGATGAACGCTGGCGATGGACTGAGCACTCAGCCAGCTTATTTTTAGACATGCAAACGCTTCAGGTCGCTTTTGTTCACTTTTACCCGTTCCATATTTTTCTTTCATGAAATATTTGGCTTTAGAAATATTTTATATCTTGACTTGATAGATCAGATTTTTTCGTCAAAATGTCCGTCTTAAGGAAGGAACGATCTTGATATTTTATCAATAGATTACACTTACGTTTCCAGTAATAAATAACTAATAGTAGAAAAGAGATTGAACATAATAACGATAAGAATAATGATTACAAATTGTCAGGCAGATATAAAATTATCAGATTGAATTTTGAATGAAAAAAAAAAAAAAAAATCCTACTTTCTTCGTGGCTGAGAAATTAAAAGCAAGCTGTGATTAATAGGGATTTCCCAAAACTGTTATTTAATAATTGTTTCTTTTTTTATCTTTCCTCGAGAGCTCAGACTTCATTTCCAGGGGCTATTGAATCACTTTCCTTCTGGATTCCTAGAAGTAAAAAATCACGACCTCCTAATTCCGGCATAATTTCTCAGGAATTTTGGGATCAGCTACCCGACCAGTCTTATGAAAGAAAGCAAAGGAAATCTGCCCAGATGTCCGGTTCATAGTTTGCGTAATGGAGTCAAGGGAAAGAGGCTGGGTGCTCAAGATTCTCCAATCTTCGTCTTGACATTAACATATTTCATTTGCAGTTTTATAAGGGAGGCTATAAAGTTTTTCCGATATGGGAGTCGTTGTCGTTAATATGACTTTATGTGGGGATTTTGCTTGAACAAACTAAAGCAATATTATTAGATCAAATTTAGTTCCATCCTTAGAGTATTTTAGAGTGTTGAATGTCACAAACCAAAAGTTACAGCTTGTGAAACTTGAACTTCAACACACTAGCGAGAATTATGTGAGATGTTTGTGGTAGAACATACATACTCCTTCAATTACTAACACATTCAAACAGTGTAGTTTGCATGTCTGTAGTGTAAGAGAAAACTGAAATGTGTGGGTACAATCTCACCAATAGGAAGTTTGCTTTGTGGTAATGTTTAATGAACGTCGCAATTGATAGTGAATAAATGCATCATTTTGGTCACTGAACCTTTCATGCTAATATGAAACATGGTCAAAACTATGCATTATCATTCTTTTAGACTTAAACTTAATTCATTTTCTTAATTCAAAAAAATACCCGGACGGAATTTGTATTTTTCTGTCTTCGCATACGAAGGCTGTTATACATACCGTAAAGAAAGGTCAGTAGGCGGGATTTAAAACAAAACAGGGGTCTAAACCCTTAGTACTGTTTGATACAAATACGGACAATATGTCAAATGTTTGATGCGTCAAGAATTCCTGTTTTAGAACGATGGGTTTCCCTGATCACTATCAGGACCGCTATTCCCGTAGAGTGAGAGAGGACCCATCTCCCAAAATGACACTTCAGCGCCGTCTGACACTTTGACCTTTCCCTGAATCAGATAAAATCCTCTCTCCATTTTAACATAATCCCCCCCAAAAATGTTAGAGTTTATACAGGGGATGGTTAATGAACTCAACTGGCCTTTGGTTGTTTTGGCAGCAAAATCAAAGTTCATATCGAAATAAAAACAGCAGGAAATGATTAACTCGAGTTATGAAGACAAAAAATCATTTGCAATGAGTTCATGAGCGCGGTCCATTTATTGCTTAAATATAGTGTTCTCTGTGATTCGGAACTTTTTATAGCCCACCCCCTCGCCCTATCTCTCCTTCTGAAATATTTTCTGTTAAAACAGAATTCCATAAAATATAAGGAGCCCATAAAAACGCCAAAATGTGGAAAATGAATGCTATATTTCAGAGACTAAACTGTCTCTCTATTTGCCGGAGGAGAGAGACAGTTTGGTCTCTGAAATATAGCCTTTATTTTACACATTTTGGGGTTTTTATGGGCTCCTTTTATTTTATATATATATATATATATATATATATATATATATATATATATATATATATATATATATATATATATATATATATATATATATATATATATATATATATATATATATATATATAAGCTGGAAGCAGGTCTTTAACGCAACTATATCCAAATAAGGTAACCGAAAACCGAACATGATCACGTTTTAATACTGAATCAAAACGACTGGAATCACGAATCTGCCCTCCGCCAACCCTGTCTCACAAATGCTATCGTCTTCTCTATTCGGGATTAATACTTTATATGTTTAAAACATGGCAAGAAGGAAAACATAATATAATGAATAAAATAAGATTGTAATATAAAAGGAAAAAAATGCTTTTCTCGTAGGACCTGAGTCAATGATTTTTTCTTAAAATGATAGAAGGCTACAGAAAAAAGACTCTCATATACCCAAAGATCTTCTGTTTGGTCATTTCAAAGCAAATTTCTCCCTAATTGCTGTATTATCCACAAACAGAGAACGGTAAAACAAGGCGAAAATTCAACATTTAATTTGCTCCTGTTCATTACAATTTCAAAATCCCAGAAGTTCAATATTATTTTAACACATATTCCCTCTGAGATAGAAATACAGTGTAATAAAGTTAAGTGGATTGCTCATATCACTAGCGGTTCCAGAGGGGAACGCCTTGGCAAGTGCCCCCCCAAAATAATGACAAAATAATAATATTGAAGATTTAGAAAATAAATGAGAAATGTAAAAATGAAAAATAAAAATCTATTATCAAAATCATATACAGTAAATATATATATATATATATATATATATATATATATATATATATTATATATATATATATATATATATATATATATATATATATATATATATATATATATATATATATATATATATATATATATATATATATATATATATATATATTGTGTGTGTGTGTGTGTGTGTGTGTGTGTGTGTTTTGTGTAATATGAAAATTGATGCCTCCTCTATGAAATTTTTCTGGATCCTCTAGTGGCTCATATTCATTCAAAAATCATTAACAGTAAAGTTCAGTATTGCCGAGTGGTAATGGTAACAAGTTTTCTAAATTAAAGGACATTAGATTTCAGAGAGAAGTGGCAGTTGATCGTTAAGGCTAGCCTCATGTTTTTTATTTCCAAATTTAAATTGCTATAGAAGGAACAAATTTTATCAAAATTTCCATTTCATTCAAGAAGGTTCTTAACGCCAAAATGAACTTATGAAGCTCAGAAGGTGGACAAATTTAAATCAACTATAAAAAAAAAAATACTAAAGAATTGCGACCACATACCCTTTCACAACTGCCATCCAATTCCAACCTTTTCCACCTATTTTCCACCTATTCGCAGAACAGCATTCAAATGCAGATTAGCTTTTAGCAAGTCTACATTTTCACTTGAATTCCTCTAATCTGGCGGAATTTTCTAAAACGAAATTCCGGGCGCAAAACCGGACGGGATTTCGCTGACTATTACTGTGTGGGAAAGGGAGGGTGGGGATGTCTCCGTAACTAATATTAACTTGCTGGCTGAAAAGCATTTAGCACGTTACTGACTACTCTTAGTAATATGCACGAAATTATAAAAAGAAATAAAAAGTAAGAAAATGGTAAATAAAGATAATGATAAGAATTTAAATTCTTATGCTAAAAAACAACAGCACGGAACAATGCTACCACTGCTGTTGGCACTACTATGAATAATAATAACTGAAATACCTTTCGCTACTATAGACATAAAAGGTAACTAGGATGAAAAAAAAATGTTGCGCTACATGTAGCAGTCTTACCTTTGTCATAACATTTTTCAGCTCCTTTGAAGAGAGTTCTTGAATTTCGTAGCCTCTGGTCAATCAAATCACGGGGCAAAAGAGGAGGGAAAACGGGAACAAATTGCCCTCTCTTCACATTTGAATTCCATTTCGATTTTTATGACTCGGCATTTGGAGCGGACTTCACAGATCGTCGTAATGTCAATTCATTGCTCACCGTTTAGTCGCCAAGTCTTGTATCTGCTTTATTTTGGTTTGCAAGTCTTTGTGGTTCTTTGAATTGTGCAGGCTGTCGCATATCAGGTGGAGTTTATTACAGGTATTACAAATGGTAGCATTCTCACACCAGCGCTTGATGTGGAAATTACCAAATATTCAATTTCATGAGATTCGTTGTTCCATACCGCTACTGATATTGTAAAAATAAAAGGATGAAGAGACCAAATCTTGGGGGTTTCATTGCGCCTGGATGCGGTTAAGATGAGAACGCCGGATGTAATGTTACAGGTGAGGTAAAGTAATACAGTAGGCTTTACAGGACTGAGAAGGACAAAGAGAGTTTGTATCTAAAGTCTAGATAACAAACGTATTAGAATCAGGTGTGAGAGTGGCAGGAAGAAGAGGTCTGATAATAAGTGCCCTTGGTCAAGAAAGACAAACGACTCAGAACAAAGGTCAGAGATTCTGAGATTCTGAATCTGTCCCTCACTGGGCTTGAAGATCAACGAAATGTTCTCGTGCCACGAGATTAAGACGGCAAAGTAGGTGCCACAATATATGGGAAAGGGAAGAATTTTCTGGAAATATGTTTAGAATGAGCTTGATTGCTGAAAATCATTATTCTTATATATTATTCAGAAGATGAGCCCTATTCATATACAAGCCCACAGGGGTCATTGACTTGAAATTCAAGCTTCCAAAGAATATTGTGTTCATTAGAAAGAAGTAACAGACAATATGGGAAATACAGAAAGAAGAGATCCCTCATTTAAGCAAAAAATAAGTTAACAAATAAATAGATAAATAAAAAATGCAGGTAAATGATCAAAATACAGGGAGAATTCTATTAGGGTAGTAAAGCATGATTTCAGGAGAATACGAGTATTATCTCATGAGCATACTTGGGAAAGATAAAGTAGTCTGGATAGATATTTCCTAGGCTTTTGTTTGTACGAAGTGTATTAGAGACGAAGTTAAGGGAAGTAAATGTGAAAGGAGTGACTGAGAACCTGAGAACGTTTGTGATCCTAATGTGTTGAACCGGAAATGTAATTAAATGGAAATTTGAGTTGGAGAGGAAAGTCTGCAAATGCTGTAGCGTAGAAAATCAACATTTCTGTCTAGATATGAATTAGCGCCATATCACGAGAGGATTGCATTGAATTTGATGTAACTTATCGGATGCAATATACAGAGCAAGTTTCTCAACGAGTTCCCGGAAAAATGTAATATGCATTGAGATAATTTCTTCAGCAATAAACCATCAACATTTGAGTGATTTATATTACAAAACCACAACATGTAGAATATCTGCCATGTTTTTATCAAAGCTGATGGACAGCTACAGGTGAAAACATAATCTTGCAGCTTCTTTGGTGGCAGTGACAATAAGTGAAATAGCTTAGCAAGGCGTATTCACGGGTGGTTCTTTGTTTTGTAGATTTGAAAAGACGATTTGCCCAAAAAATGTGGTGTAAAAGAGCAAAATCCGTATACTTTCCGAGATGAAAGGTGAAATAAGAAAACATTCATGAAACAAAGCGTTTAAACTATACTGTCCATCTTATGATTTTATAAATCAACAGTCAAGAACTATCATCCGGGCGTAGCAAAGTCCTGTCGCTGAAGCAACTATATTAATCCATTCCATCAGCGACGATAGCTCAGTGGATTTAATATCCTTCAATATCACGAGAGTTTCGGTATTTATTTATTTATTTATTTTTATTTTTTTTTTTGGAACAGAGCACCAGTGAAGAAAAATGCGAGAGAGGGAGAGAAAGAGTAAACATTCAGTTATCGACATTGAATAGTCATCAACGCCAGATATGTCTGATGTTGGAGAGCGTGCTTGGGGCCTTTCACACGACGGCGCTTTCAATGGTTAACACTTGGAGGTTCTGTGACTACACCAGAGGGACGGTTTCGGTGTTTATTCATTAGTCTGTGTCATTTATCAAGTGTAGCTCTTTCTCTCTCGCATCCCCTTCCATGTAACGATACACCTGTGTTAGTTCATATTTAATTTTTTGTCTTTAACCAGTGTGGATTGCTTCTTTATGTTTGATATTTTGTCTTTCTAGTTTTTGTTTGTATGTTATCACTGTAACTCTTCTTGTTCATGGTGCAATCCGGAAGATACCTACAGAGATCTCCAGCACACAGTATTAACATTCTACAGTCCGACCTCTCTAAACCGACTCTCTTGGGACCAGGTCATAGCCGGACCACCGAAAACCCCGGATGACAGAAATCACCCATAAAAAAACCTGTACGTAAACAGTCTTGCATGCTCATTCCTCATATATATTGCTGTTTTATCAAAAGTAGAACAAAGCTTATGAATAATCACTGACATTCGTTAGCTTTAGCTCCTTATGAAAATTCTGGCCTGCTCATTAAGTATCCCCCCGGAAATGCTGACACCTTCGGTTCGTCGGAGCTTAATTAAACCAATTGAAAAGCGCATTTTCGGGTCCTGATCTCCTGGCACCTTTCAATGTTTCCCGACACTTCAAACATTCCTGGCTTGCGTTACCAACAAAAAAAAACAAAAAATCTGCTGCTTTTGTTTCTTTAAACCTGCACGAGAGAGAGAGAGAGAGAGAGAGAGAGAGAGAGAGAGAGAGAGAGAGAGAGAGAGAGAGACTCTTAACCCCGCAAAGGTTGTTGCACCGCAAGATATCCATTTGCAAAATTCAAATAACAGTTGTAATAAGAATGATCATTTTAATGAAACTATTTTGCATACTGTATGCAGCTATATTTCTTGCATTATTGTCATATCGTTATCGTATTTTCATTTATGAACAAAGCGTTCAGGCGCCATTTCCATTCTGACCACGTTTACATTCTCGAAATCATCAGCTGATTGCGTTTACCGACATCATCACAGCCATTAGGCGCTAAATGAAACGCATTTCGGAGATTCATTTTTTCGTAAATGATTAAAGCTGGGTTTAAAAATGCAGCTTACTTGATTTAGGTGTCATTTCGCCAGTATCGGATGTTGCTTTTGCCTCTTCCAACCGTTTTGTGGCCTCTGCACATATTCGTTCCTTCAGCCACAATCACAACCGTAAACTTAGTGGCCTACTTTCCTAACCCTTTCCTCTCTATTGCATGAAGGCTAAATAAAATTTATCTTAATTTCATTTATGGAAATCCCCATTCAAAATTACCAAATTTGTAACAGGTCGACAACTGTAATGCAAACCTGTGTTAGTTACTGTAACTGACATCGGCGGACGGTTGTTTCTCGATTCGATTGTTTATGTCAGGACTGGCTGTCGTTTATGCCAGTGTCTTACAC
Organism: Macrobrachium rosenbergii; assembly: GCA_039081455.1. Lineage (NCBI taxonomy): Eukaryota > Metazoa > Arthropoda > Malacostraca > Decapoda > Palaemonidae > Macrobrachium > Macrobrachium rosenbergii. The sequence goes on along the minus strand of JANJGK010001469.1, from coordinate 24,758 downwards.
GCAGCAGTAAGTGCTTGTTAATTATATGGTTTGGTAATGAATTCTTAGGCAAGTCACAAGGTTCGGAAGCCTGATTTAATTAATGTATGAAGAGCCACATTTCACCTAATGAACTTTGGCTTCTAGGCCTATTCTTAGTTGAAACCTAACTCAGATATAATAGCGTGTGCATTGTCATCAGTGGTATCTACCGAAACAGAGAGGCATAGAAAGCTTAGCCTAGAGTAATGTGCTGAAAATCCATATCGCACTATGCACGATGTTTATGACGGAATCATTAGTCTGGACGAAATTTTAATGTTCGCGTGATACACGAGTATATACGCAAATTACGGGTCTTTTTTATGCTCTCTCTCTCTCTCTCTCTCTCTCTCTCTCTCTCTCTCTCTCTCTCTCTCTCTCTCTCTCTCTCTCTATATATATATATATATATATATATATATATATATATATATATATATATATATATATATATATATATATATATATGCGTGTGTGTGCGTGGTTGTGTGTGTTTGTGTGTGAATACTGTAATGGTAATTTGCGTGTCATCTCTTCATCTTTAAATAAATGTTTTATATTACTATATATAGACCTTATAAAAAATTTGGAATTATCCGATCACTGGAATACAAGAAGCGTGAATGGAAGCCAGTAAAATGATTCACTTGAACATTGTTCCGAAAGAGACCTCTTCATTGTTGGAGATTGTTAACAAGTTGAATTTCTCCTCTGCTACTTACTATCCCGACCTCTCATTCTTGTCTTTACCCGAGAGAGGAAGTCTGGATGTTCTAAAAAAAAATTATCAACCACCCTCCCTCCTCTTCCTTCTCCAGTTCCACCCTCTCTATCTCTCTTCGTCCCCTCTTCCTCCACATCTCTTCTCAAGCTCCACCAAACTCCTGTCGACTGTTCCCATCCTCTACTTGATTCCCCTGATTCCTTGATTCCTCCTTCAGGAGGATTCGAAACCTCGACTCTCTCACAAGGGCGCCTCCTTCACGTCCTGTGTCTGGAAGCAGTTCAGAGATGGGGAGATTCCCTGGAAGGGAGGAAAGAAGATCCCCCTTCCTCCTCTGCTGCATTTTCTGCTTGTCTGAGATAAATAATCAAAATCGTAACGTTCAGTCTCTCCTTTAATTGTAGTTATCTTCGGACACTTATAGAGCATAAGGACAAAGTAATCGTCTTTCAGAACACAGTTTATTTATTTACCTTTCAATCATAGTCTCAGATTAGTTTCATAAAATTTTACTGTTAGCTAAAATAATTACTTTCTGCTCGGTCGTATAAGGGAAGACATTTCTATTGTCATTTTTCCTATAATATTTTACGGAGTCAGTTCCCAGAGATGTCATGGTGACAGCAGTATCAAATTGACCTTGCAATCTGTAAAACAAAATTGCTTCCTCTTTGAAGGGTGTTTGGCAGTTCATCAAAAGCTAATTGGTCTGTTATTCAGCGAAATGGAGAATGTCATCCTTTGGTTCCTTGCACGAAATTTTATTTGGAATCCCAGCGACACCTTTCTCACCAGGTTATGTGATAGCAAGGCTTCTGTCCAAGCGGGCAGTATATACCTATTTTCAAAGAGGGAGATTCATAGTTTTGAATAAAGGGACTTTCTACACATTTTTCTATTTGAATGAACATTGCAATAAAAACGGGCGGAAAAAATGCAGTCGTGTTAATCTGTGTTTTAGTGAAGAACCTTCTTTGCACCGATCGCTCCAACTTCTGCTTCTCAGGAGGGAAATCTTATCAAAGGATCTAGAATCATTATTATATGATTGAGCAATTTTAATTTGTGTCGGACGAGTATTTTGTAACGTTGAGCCACAAAATATGTAGAGGTGCCCAAAGTCAAAAACGAAAATTTAACGTGAAACCGGCTCTCTTTCCATCCTGCTGTGGAACACATCCAAACGTGATTGACGCATAGCAACATCAGAGGTCCATATTACTAAATGGGCAATAGCTGAGAACAAGTCATAGTTGTAACTCAGATATGTTACAACTATGTTATATGTGGATCCCCGGTATTTAGAAGAACACACAAGAAGACTTAATCTTATTTATGAAAATATCATATAAATTTATATGGCAGTAAAAGAAAACTAATTCTAGATATATCTATAACATTAAGAAGATTTCAGCTTGCGTTACCAAGAAAATAAATTCCATAAATATAAAATATTAAATCTGGATAATTGATGAGTCCTCAGAAGAAGGGGAGGCAGAATATGAAAAAAAGAACATTTTTTTTTTCAGGCTTTCTTAGCTTTCAATTTATCTCTATACTAAAAACTAAATCAGTATTGAGATTTAGTCACTGGCAAAACAAACTTCAGATTAATCTTGCTAGCATATAATGTCAGTGGGAGAAACTATTCACGTCCATCGATCTACATTCCTTTCTTTGTACATCTCTCTCAGTTGCTTACATACTGCGATATCAGTCTGGGGGAGAAGTGGGATAATCTTCAGAAACCGAATTCGATTATTGTCTGTATCAAGTCTCCTATTAACTTGATTTTATTCATCTCTCTCTCTCTCTCTCTCTCTCTCTCTCTCTCTCTCTCTCTCTCTCTCTCTCTCTCTCTCTCTCTCTCTCTCTCTCTCTTCGAGAACGCGAAATAAAGCTCCCTCTTACCATGAAAAATGAAAAGTACTTGCTAGAATCAACAAATCATGACAAAAGATCCAATCGCAAGAGTGATTGCCCTGGAGAAATGAAAACTCATATGCTCCAGGAGGAGGGATGCATTTAGGCATACATCTCTTCGCCCTCAACAACGCTCCATAGCCTCAACTAGCGACTGCCGCTGTAGAGGATGGTAATACATATTCAGATATATTAGCCTCTTCCCCCTCTCTCCTTTCAGTGGTTGTTGTAGTTGGCCATTGTAAATCAGCAAGAAGGTGAAAAGACACGCAAGGCTCCCTAATATTTGACACTTCATCGTTCTCTGATAATTTCGGTGAGAGACGCAAACACAAACACTCGCTCACGCAAATAACTTTGATATTATACCACAGTTCTTCCAAGACTACAGAGATGATTAAGATAATGCGACTGGACATCTCACTCTAGCTGGAATTAAATGGTCGCCCTACTCATCAAAATATGGTGTGTGAAACTCGGAACAGACAGACAGACAGACAAGCAGACAGACAGCAATGGAACTTGAAGACCCAGGGTCACTGTAGGGGGGGAAAGAGGAATCAGAAGGATGGACTCACATGCTGATGCACACTTCGGCCTATCGCCATTTGAAATCGAAGCACATAACAGTCCGCATTTTTTTTTTTTCATTGTTATTCATGAATGAGTTCCGTTTGTAAACATTCAGAGAATATTTTTCAAGGTATTTCCAGATATTATGGAATGTTTATGTATTCAGGACGGAGGGAAACAATGCTGTTTTGTAATTATTTACTTTATATATAAGGGGTTTAAATGAATATGAGTGTTATTATTTAAGAAAACTTCTTTTGTTAGGTTAAAGGGAATGTTTTTTATGAAAAAATTACAAAGTAATATGCATAACTTCTAAAAAGGAATTTTGTCCTGTATTTGCTCCTTAAAAAAATACGTGAGGTGTTGTGGGAAAGCTCATCTGGAAATCAGGTAATTTGACAAACCAGCGAGTGAGCAAACGGCCGACGTTTTTGCATTCCTTTGTTCAACTTTATTTATAAAAAATATAAACACGAAAAGCAGAGATTATTCTTTGACTTCCTAATTCATCCCTCTCTTCTCTCTCTCTCTCTCCCTCTCTGTCTGTCTGTCTATCTGTCAGGTGTCCAGTCTCTTTATGGGCCTGTGCCAAGGTGTAGAGGTGGTAAAACGATTGCCACATTGTGAGAGTACCTGTGTTAGGACTGAGGGATTGTGCACATTCATTCCTTCATGACATATTGTGCCTCCTTTACCCTGACAGTAAAGCTCGTCCCCGATGTCCTCTCGACTCTCGCATGTCGCAGTTGTAAACTAGAAAGACTTCACCTTCATTTCAAAACCTGTTTTCCTAATTTCGACCGCGGGGCTAGAAAGAGACTCGGGAAGAACTCAATCGTTAATCTGAAGAGGCTGCCTGTTTTCACACAAGAAGGGTAGAGGGGAAAGTGAACGAAATTTCTGTGATTTGAGAGACTCCGGCATTTGCTTTTATTTCCCAATGGCTTTGTTATGGCGGATATTCCTCAGTTCGTGACTGTTTGGGCTATTTGGTGGTCGGAGGGGCTATTCACGCTGAGTCAGGTGCAATAAACGTAACTCGGACTACTACAAGGCACTATAATATCAGTTTACTTGAATAATTCTTGTCTGCAGAGAAAGTCGTGCATTGTCAGGTCTTCCGTCGCGCATCTTGGTAAATTCCCGAAGATCGATCCCTGGTGGCAGACACTGGCCGTCTTTAGATGAGTTACCGCTATCCATAATTCACTCTGAAAGCGTCTCTCTCTCTCTCTCTCTCTCTCTCTCTCTCTCTCTCTCTCTCTCTCTCTCTCTCTGCGCAAGGTTCTTTTGTTCCCATTCACAGGGATATCGTAACTTCTCAGTTGATGCCTTTGTAGTGTCTTTGGAAATCCAGGCGCAGCATCTCTCAATCGCATGGTAAAGCCTTCATTTATTTGTTTATTTTATTTTTAAAGTGAGAAATTTCTGAACCAGTCATAAATCATCGAACAGACGAGCAATTTTAGGGCTCAATTAGAGTAGGAGTGCTATCCTGTGTTAAAACTAGTAGAGGCAAGATGGCACCGTGGATCATATTCGTTTAATATTTTTACCTTTGCTAATAATCCACAAATTATTTTCCACGTTTCGAAAAAACCGTAACATATCATTCAATTCAAGTCAATAGTTTTCGGAACGATTATTGTTATTCCCTGTAGATCGTTCATATATGTAAGGAGAATGGAGATGTTTTCTCAACTTTTCAGTGAGATGCAGAGTTCAAGAAAAGGTCGATTTTATGTTTCTGTCTTATATTTGGACAGTTCCCCGAATTATGTAAAGGTCACTGTGGAACTGACTAAACTTTAATCTTGAGATTTCCAAAACCGGATGTTCTGATAAATTCATTTAGGAAACATGATTTTTCTTGTCATAAATAATGCGTTCATTTGAAGGCCTTCCATCAAAAGCTCGTCTCTCTAAACCACTTCAGAAACAAAACATTTAATCTTCTTTGCCAGTGCTTTAGGGTTTCCATTGTTCCCATTGAGTAAACGAAAGGAGTGATCATTAATCACTCCTGGATAGAAAGGCCTTTACTCTTTCATCTTTAGCACAACCTCCATCACCTCAATCTTCAAATTTCCATCTATCAAAGCCAAAGCTTGTTACTAAGGTTTCTCAGTTATTAATTTCCTGAATGAAGGCTTTCAATCATTCATCTTTGTCCTACTTTGGAATGATCTGTATATTTTCTTTCCAGACTCTGAGGCTAGGCTAGCTTCATCCGTTGTATCAGTATTTCTTTAAGTGCATTTCTCGTGTTTTGTTTTTATATCAGGACTATTATAAAAGTGGTGGGTTACGTATGAGGCTTCCGTGAGAACTCATCATGGATTAAACCTGATGATTCTTGTAAAGAATGACAGACTTCGCGAGTTTTATTTTATTTCGTTTCTCTGAACTATTAGAATTCAGCATTTCAACTAGAAATATGAATTAATGTATTTGTTTATCTTATGGTTAATGCGTTATCTTGGCTTTCTGCGTAGATGATTTGAATTGTTTGCCAATAAAATGTAAATTAACAAATCCCTTCTCAATCCACTTTTTTAAGGTGACTGAACACTGGTTAACATAAAATAGAATTTGCAAAAGGATATTGGTTTTTCGTGAGACACTGGCAGCGAATAATTCAGAAATGTTTCACGTTAGACAGTTAAAAGGAACCTTAATATGAAGAAAGTTACACTATCACATTATGAGGCTCCATGTCATGTGCATGAATTCAAAGATCACTGAAAAATCTTAATTGTAAAAAAAAGTTCTTTCTTTGTGAATGCTCAGTAGATTTATGTAAATAAGGAGAACGAGGTTAAAGGAGACAGTTCCTTCCCCTCTCAAAGTATTTGGAGGTCAGTAGTTCCCTAATTAAGGAATCTTATGGACACGAAACACGATACTTCGACTTTCCGCGACTGAGGCTGAAATAAGGGAGTAGCATGAACACGGCTTCTTCCTTGTAGGAAGTAGTTTATTTAACATGTTTTTATTCTTTAATTGGTGAGTGTGATTCGTCTCATAAATGTATATTTGTATGATTTTCCAGTTGATGCGCTGAAGGTCATTGTAACATTGCATGCAAATACTACTACAAGTCACTTTTTGTTTTTTTTTTGTCATAAAAAACAATAAATGCGGAAACACTAGTACCGTTTACCTTCCTCTTTCTTGCTTTAGGCGAACCATCATCCTTTTAATAGTTAAAATCAACATCCTATTGAATTAATTGAAGGAGTCAGTCATACGCGCCTGTGTTGCGGAAATGTTAATCGCTCCCTCCCTCCCGCTGGTTGCAGACCATAAAAGGCCAATGCAGCTTGCACCTGCGCTCCTTATAAAGTTTTAGTAGTTCATCAGTTTTTCACAGAAACATAGATATGTAAATCACAACCCCTCAAACACCACACCACCCGGCCCCTCCACGCTTTTCTTTGCGTTCATTTTGCGTCATTGAAGACTGGTTTTATTGTTCGCATATTGTCTTGTGGTTCACTTATTAATAATATTGGTCACACCCTTTTTATTTCATTGTCTGATACAGTGAGAGCTTTGTACACTCGGCAAGAAAAGTGAAGATACAGTTTTTTTAAATCTTCGGACATATATTGCTCAATTATGCGACATCTGGCAACTTTAGAAAGGGGAGGGGCTTCAGCCTTAGTGTGTTGGTTTTTTGCTTGACCTCCTATAACTTTCAATCATATTCTACGATTCTGACATCATTGATACTTAAATGCAGTAGTAAGCTTTACAGTATTCGTTCAAGTTGTAATTTGCAGCGACAGTTCTGAGCAAAATAAACATTTTTCGACATAACCTACCAAGTAACCTTACACAAATGAATTTATGACACCACAATGAACGGAATGCTTACATAATCGGAAACGCGATCTTCCATAGTGAAATCAAGAGTTAAATTTGAGCAGTGTCCAAGGAAAAACGTGGGGAACAATAAAGGGACGAATGCAATGTTACGATGAGAGAGAGAGAGAGAGAGAGAGAGAGAGA
>JANJGK010001469.1:0-15000 GCA_039081455.1 Macrobrachium rosenbergii | reverse complement strand
GAGTTTTTTTCTGTATTATTTTGTCCTGTTGTCAATTGTTAGTTCGGAACTGATTTGTTTTGGAATGACGATGCGAGTCCGAATCGAAGAGAGAGAGAGAGAGAGAGAGAGAGAGAGAGAGAGAGAGAGAGAGAGAGAGAGAGAGAGAGAGAGAGAGAATGGGGGCTACTAAATAAGTGTCATTTCTATGCTCTCTGTATTGCATATAAAAGAAATCCCTCTTATAGGATTTATTGACTTGCTTAATCTAGTAATTATTAGATAACATCTGTTGAATTATGGCTACTGTAATCATTGAAAATGACAACATACCATATATCACTAACTGTCAGCAAACGAATTATGAAAATCTCGGAACCCGTTCGGGCAGTGAGTCCAGAATTCGCGAAAGATCGGTGTCACCAAGAGATTTTGGCAGCTGAAAAACTTATCTGTATTACATACATTATTGTTAAAAAAACAAGCGATATAATTTTTAGTAAATATGATTCATCAATAGAGAATGAAGTATTTCGATATTCCCAACGAGTAATTTTTGCATTTAGGATAAAATCATCAAACGTAAAGAGATTAGCGTAATGAAATATAGCCAGAGGATACAAGTAAGAAACGTGACGATCAAAAAGATAACGAGAGTTGAATAAAATGAATTTCTTTCTTATCAAGCTAAATGAAAGTAGGGGGTGAAGATATTTTAACAATAAAAGAATAAATAAAAACAGTTGAGTTTCTGAAAATTCCAGCGCCATCTCTTTATTGGGTTCTGCGAAACTCTTCCTCGAAAAGCACCAAGAGAATTCTGTATGAGATTAAGAAATAAGATCATTTTCGTTTCATGGAAAACCGTTTCCACTTAACCCATATTAGACTGAGTTTCTTTCCTTCGGTTAGGAGGCAAAGACTGGGTTCTTTTCAAATTTTCATATTTGAAAATAAGCATTTTAATTCTGATGGAAAGGAAGATCTGTATCATAGTAATAAGAATATTAAGAATAAAAAGCCAAATTCTAAGCCATATGTGTGTAATTGAATTGTAAATATTGTATAAATTGGCGAGAATCCGCCAAATACTGCGATATCTCTACAAATAGCGAGGTGCTACTCAGCTCAGCTGGCTAGTTTCCTTACACCGAATTTATGCTGGCCTCCCGGGTAGAAGGGCTATAATCCTATCTAATCCATCTAAATACCGTTTGTTTGTTGGCATCTTCTCTGTTGTACCTTTGCAGTTAGTTGTAGGTCAAATGAAAAGCACTATTTGTTTGCAGATAATTCGTAATCAATCTGATTGACCCATGAATAAGATTTTTCATTTGACTATTTTGTAATTCGAAGACATTCTCTGTGAATGAGTGTATGTGTGTGTATGTATATATATATATATATATATATATATATATATATATATATATATATATATATATATATATATATATATATATATATATGTGTGGTGTGTGTGTGTGTGTGTGTGTGTGCGCGTGTGTGTGTGTGTGTATTATATATATATATATATATATATATATATATATATATATATATATATATATATATATATATATATATATATATATATATAAATAATCTTGGGTGATATATTATTACTGAATAGGATATACTTGAAGGTTATTTATTTCTAACACAAAATCACAGAAAAAAAGGCTTGTGTTTTCATAGGAATAGTATTCATATTGTATGCTAATACTGTAGTGGCAGGCAACAGTAGTAGCGAAACAACACAGAAACAAGGAACAACACGACCACGTGGACGAGAGCACACCTATAAAACAACGCACCCATGGAATATGCCGCGGGTCAAGGTCAGGAAGGTAGGGCGAGGCCACCCGTGAGATTGAGGATTATGATAAGGGATTTACATATGTCCTGGATCGGTTCGGAAAGGTCATACTATAAGCATTCCTTTCATTGATGAAGTTCATTATTAGGCATAGCAAATTTTCGTGTTCATTTCTTATGTGCGTGGAAATGGAATGAATATCTGCTCATTTTCAAATCCCCGAAATAACCAATCCTTATGTTGCAGACTAAATTATTGTTTTCATAATGCTTTGTAACCCTTATAGGCCTAAAATTACAATGAACATGCACTGCTACGTGGGTGCATCGTAGGATCTATGCTATTTAGGACAATCAGAACATTGAGTCATTCAATAATATAAGAAATCATTCACTTTGTTATTTTATGCTTTCTGTTCACGCATGCATTCATAGTGTTTTCATATCAATAGTTATGATTAATTTTACTGTTATTTATTTTTTTAGAAGTGTTAAAGGAATGACCATTTATTGTCTATCATAATTAAACTGCATTATTTTTTTGCTTATTACATTTATATTCTTCGTTTAGGGAAGGATTCAAATTCTCGTGTTCAGTTCTTTATATTTATTTGTTAAATGCTTTACTACATTTATAAAAAAAAAAAGCAAATTAGCACATTTATAGACATTACATCAAATATAGTTAATTCACATATAATTTATATAAGAAATATATAATTTCCGATGTACAGTTCTTTCCTAATCGGCTGAAATAGACAAATACATTCTTTCTCTCTCTCTCTCTCTCTCTCTCTCTCTCTCTCTCTCTCTCTCTCTCTCATGACATTACCAATATACGTACAAAAATTACCACACATTTTCCTCTTAGAATAATCGCTTGGAATTAATTAAAAACGTGGAATATTTACATGATTTGTAATTAAGAATAAAAAAATACATCAATAGATTACAACTACATTTCTATTAGAAAATTAATTTACTTGAGTAAATCAATGCATAAATCACAAATATACACACGTTTCTCTCTCTCTCTCTCTCTCTCTCTCTCTCTCTCTCTCTCTCTCTCTCTCTCTCTCTCTCTCTCTCGCGCTCTCTCTCTCTCTCTCTCTCTCTCTCTCGTCCTAATCCATGCAAAGTCCGAATGTGATGCTTTAGAAATTGTTAAGCGTATGAAATTCTTTGAAACATGGAACTAAGCACAGTGGCACTTTACAGTCAGGACACCAGTAACGCGTATCTTTACGCTTAGCAGGTCGTTTACTCGTGTGCTTGCAAATATAGCAAGCACGTTGTGCTGACTGTTTTTTTTTCAGTTGCTGGCAAAAATTCTATGAAATGCAGTGCACCGACTCTTATCGGATTTCTCTCAACCGATCGGCGTCCTCCTATACCATTATTTGTTCTGTCACTCGCAAATTTGGTGAGCATCTGTCTGATGACAGCCAATCGGAAACTCTTCAGCCGAGGCTTATTATCTGTCTTTACTAGGTACATATTATAGGCATTAAGTAAGCATATATCAAGGAGGTGAAAGAAGAGTTTGATGTACCACTTTACGCTTTTCCTCACAGTCTGAGCAATACCAATTTGCATATCACTCTTGTCCACCATTCTCATGTTGATGTTGTAATCAGCTACTGCTGCAGGTTTGAGTTTAGCCTCATTAGTAACATGGTCTTTTTTGCCACTGTCAACCATTTCATTTGAATTAATTGTGGTGCACATTATCACATCTCTTTTATCGTGCCATTTCACACAAAGTACATCATTCGACACAAAACTTTGCTGTTCACCTTTTTGCAGTTTTCCTTGAAATTTTGGCATTGAAACGCGATTGGATCTCACAGTGCCGCAACTTCCGGTGCCATTTTCTTTAAGGTATTTGCACAGTGCCGGGCTCGTATACCAGTTGTCAGTGAATAATGTATGTCCTTGATTCAAGTAATCAGACATCATTGTTTTAACAACGCCACCGGAAACACCAAGGGTACGGTCAAATTGAATATCAGTTCCCTTACCAGTATAAACAATGAGGCCTTAAATGTACCCTGTTTCACAACAACAAATAATAAACAATTTGATCCCGAAGCGATGTCTCTTCGTTCTCATATACTGTTTGAAACGCAAACGGCCCTTGTACAGAAGTAAAGATTCATCAATAACCAAGTTTCTAAATGGCTTGAAAAATAGCTTGAACTTTCTTGTCAAATCACTTAGAATAGGTCGTATCAAGGAAAGCTTATCTTCTTTGTCTCGAGAGTCGTTGTTAGCAAAATGAAGAGTTCGGAGCAGCAACAGATACCGATCACGTGACATGGTCTTGCCAAAAATTTCAGTGCGTAGTAAAGGATCGGTGCTCCAGTATTCGTTGATGTCACCTTTGTAAGAATGCGGCATGAGTAAAGATAAAGCAAAAAAGGTGTATAACTCACTCACAAATGTATCTCTCCACTTTTTTCTTATCGATGTTCGTCCTAGTGCAACATCCCTCATCTTTTGTGAATGGTATCGGTTTGTTTCCTCACTTATCATTTCCATTAACGGGGCATCAAAAAATGCTACAAAATAGTCCATTTCTTGACTGTCATCCAATAGGGGGCATTCGGGCTGAATTCCTGAAGAACTGGATTCGAAATCAAAAATGTGAGGGTGGTAATCGTCACTTCTAACCCACTGCCAGTTCACTTCATTTTCGACGTACGACTGGTTATCTCCGTCAAATATCACAGCTTCTTCAGGCACTGACTCATTTCGATGAGTGTTATCATTGCCAACATCATTATTATCATCATCATTATCGTCTTCATCGTCTTCATGATCACTATCACATAATTCATTTACATGTTCACTGTCCTCTTCCAAATCGTCTTCAAATAAAGGACCACTTGGTTCGTCATCATATTCATCTAGGAGTTCGTGAATGATATCTCGGTCGTCCTCTACAGATGGGTAAGGATCTAGCCGGAAACGACGCAGATCTCTCGCACGTCTGCCTTCCAGGATTGGGAACTGTCAAATGAGTAATCCCATGACCCAGTTCCGTTTGTTGCCTTGAGATAGTTTGTATACTTAACTGTCTAACGATTGTTATTCTCCGAAGTAATATTCATATAACTGTTATGCTAATTATTGCTGTAATAGTTCTTAACTGCTTTTGCTGTTAACTATCATAATTATTGTTTACTTCCTGTATATACTAATATCTAGGAGTTCGTGAATGAGATCTCGGTCGTCCTCTACAGATGGGTAAGGATCTACCCGGAAACGACACAGATCTCTCGCACGTCTGCTTTCCATGATTGGGAACAGTCAAATGAGTAATCCCGTGACCCAGTTCCGTTTGTCGCCTTCTTGGTACTGTTCTGACCTACATTGTCTGAGACATGCATGTTATATGCATGTTAACACCATTATTCACATTATTATTATTATTATTATTATATATATATATATATATATATATATATATATATATATATATATATATATACTCGTATATATATATATATATATATATATATATATATATATATATATATAATACACACATTGAATAATGATGTTAATATGCATACAATATACATGTCTAAGATAATCAATGTAAAGACCGCTCAGCTTCCAGTTTATAGTGTTATGTTGCTATAATCACACATACACACACACACACACACACACACATATATATATATATATATATATATATATATATATATATATATATATATATATATTTGTATGTATATATATAAGCGTTTTTTTCTCACTCCGTTCTGTTATACTTTGATCAAATCTTGAAATAAGGAAAGCTCAGGGGCTACAATCTTTCTTTTCAACTTATCTTGCAAAAGCTTCATATATATGCATATATATATATACATATATATATATATATATATATATATATAATATATATATATATATATATATATATATATATATATATATATATATATATATGAAGCTTTCGCAAGATAAGTTGGAAGGAAAGCTCGTAGCCCCTGAACCCTCTTCATTTCAGGATCTGATCATAGTAACAGAAAGGAGAAAAAAATAACAGTTTATATATATATATATATATATATATATATATATATATATATATATATATATATATATATATATATGTGTGTGTGTGTGTGTGTGTGTGTCTGTGTGTGTGTGTGTGTGTGGCTATGGCAACATAGCACTATAAATTGCACGTTGAGCGGGCTTTACCTTCAAGCAAACATATAGCAGGAATAAGCAAAACCTAGTTATTCATTATTCATTAGAATAATCTTTATTCTAACATTTATTAAAAGACATCCAATATTTAGTGATTGAGTGGAATGCCTTGTAACATGGGATTATATATAGCCCGACAAACATGATGGGATGGTGAAAGTGGGGAAAGTAAGGATGCCATAATATTATGTCATATCGAAGTAGAAAATGTAACAATGCATAGCCTATAAGTAAACAATAAGTAAACAGTACACGTGTGTCGCAGTAAGTTGTTTACAAACCGTGGTTACCCCTATAATCCTACTATAAGTACGCTGCCCCACCCTAACCTCCTTGTGCCCCACCCAGATAAGTTGTAAACCGCTCTCTTCTCAAGGTCACTTGGGATATTTTGACGAGATGTTTTACCATTTAGAATTATTATAAAAAATAAACATTACGTACTGCTTGTTTGCAAATACTTCGAGCATCGGTAATTTGCTTTTACTACGAAATCGACTGTTTGCCTTTACAGGACTTTACGTATAAATGCCCGAAAATTTCTCTCTCTCTCTCTCTCTCTCTCTCTCTCTCTCTCTCTCTCTCTCTCTCTCTCTCTCTCTCAACTCCTTCCATCCTTATTCATACAATAACCGTTCCCAGGTACTGAAAAAAATAATGCAATTTATACTTGTAGGCGTATAATAAGGGTACTTTTACCTGCAAACGTCGACTCCTATCAGTACATAAAAATATCATGAAAATAAGAAGGAAGCAGCAAATATCTGGACTCTCATCCACCGTGAAAGGGAATTATTGATAAACCTCCCCTAAGGGCAAAACAGAAGCCTTGGTAGCGTTACCATCGTCAGGCTTCGGAGTAGAACTGTCACTGTCTAAGGGCACCGTCGCAAATGTCACCTATTTCCGCCAACAATGATAGCCAGATATCAAAATATTATAATAATTCTATAATCTTGGTTAATATATTGTAGTCTTTGTGTTGTACTGGCGTAGAATATCTTGGACTTGCATGTGGTAATAATTTTAACGCGAAAAAAATCTGCCATAATGGCGGGAAATGGCAAACGTATATATACGTGAATAGTCTTTGTGACGAAAAGTAGCCGAACGTATAAATACGTGAATAGTCAAAGAAGGGTTAAGTCAGTTAATGGAGCTACTACAGCCGAGAAGTTTGGACAAAGGCGGCGATAAAATCCAGCCATGCCCAAAAATCTTTGTAGTTTTTTCTGGTAATAGGAGGAGCAGCTTTACGGATACCCTCTACATTAGCGTCAAGAGGAGCAAGAAGGCCTTTTCCAACTTCGAACCCTAGATACTGAACAGTTGCTTTCCCTAGTTCACTTTTCTGTAGGTTGACTGTCAATCTTGCTTCTCGTAGTTTCTTGAAGACCTTTCTTAAAATCCTTAAATGTTCTTCCCAAGTATTGGAATAAATCACAATATCATCAAGGTATACACCCACTTCTTCGATTGATCCCAGTAGTTGATCCATCACTCGTTGGAAAGTTGCAGGGGCATTCATCAGTCCAAATGGTAAGACAGTATATTGATATAGTCCGAAAGGAGTGATAAAAGCCGACAGCAATTTGGCATCCTCATCTAGGGGAATTTGATAATATCCCTTTAGTAAATCTATTTTGGAAACAAACTTGGCCTGCCAATATTATCGAGTAATTGATCAATAAGAGGTAAGGGATAATTATCAGCTTCCTGTAATCAGTACACATCCTAAACGAGCCATCTGGTTTCTTTAGTAACACACAAGGAGAACTGAAATGACTTGAACTGGGCTCTGCCAATCCGTGCTGCAACAAATATTCAGCTTCCTTTTTCAAAACATCTCAATGAAAGGGTGATACACAATAAGCTCTTTGCTTGAATGGTTTAGCATCTTCTCTGATCTTAATCTCATGCCTTGTCAAGTCGGTACACTTAAGTATGTCTGTAAAAATTTCAGGGAAATTTCGGATCATGTCAGTTAATTCTTTGCTTTGTTCAACTCTTAGATGTTTTAGTTTGCTTTCTAAATTTCCTAATATCGAGGAATTATTCATCTTATTTTCAGCTCCTAACTTGTAACCATCATCTTCCTCTGTATATGAAGTTGTTTGGGTTATAGACATAACCTCAGTTGTAGTTTCTGAAAAGAAGGGTTTCAAAAGATTTACATGTATCTTCCTCCGTCGTTTCCTTCTCCCTGGTGTTTCAATCACATAAGTTCGATCACTTAACTTTTCTGTTATCCTATAAGGACCTTGAAATTTATTTGTAAGGGGAAACATTTTCACTGGTAAAAACACTAGAACTTGCTGTCCAACATTAAAGCTTCTTAACTTAGTCTTAGCATCATATTTTCTTTTCATTTTCTCTTGGCTTGTCTTTAAATTTTCTAAAGAGAATTTTCTAATTTCTTCTAACCTTTTCCTTAAGTTCTTCACATATTCTCCTTGGACTTCCTCTTGATTTTCTTCCCAGTTCTCTGCAAGGATTTTCAATGAACCTCTCACGTCTCGACCGAAAATCATTTCATTTGGCGAACATCCTATACTTTCTTGATAAGCATTTCTTACCTCAAATAACATTAAGGGTAAACCAACATCCTATTCTCTTCCCGACTCATTACAGTATTTGGTTAACATACTTTTCAAAGTTTGGTGGAACCTTTCTAAAGCTCCTTGAGTCTCTGGGTGATAAGCGGTAGATAACTGTTGTTTCACTCCTAGCAAATTCAGCACATCTTGGAATAATTTTGAGGTAAAGTTCGTTCCTCTATCGCTCTGTACAATTTCTGGAATTCCAAACTTGGAAAAAAATTCCACCAACTTCTCAGCTATTACCTTTGCACTTATACTTCTTATAGGAATCGCCTCTGGATATCTAGTTACGGGACACATTAATGTCAACAGATATTCATGTCCTTTCTTCGTTTTCGGAAGTGGACCAACAACATCTATATTATCACCTTGCTAAAAGTTTCTCCTCTAACTTCTATCGGTTGTAGGGGAGCTTTTTGAATAGTTTCATTTGGTTTTCCAACTATTTGGCATGTATGACACTCCCTGCAAAATTTGCTGACATCCTTGTGTAGTCCAGGCCAAAATAAAATACTTCATAACCTTCTCAACAGTCTTCCTGATTCCCATATGTCCAGCCTCGTGCGCTACTGCTACCACTTGCTTCCTCAATGGATATGGAATTGAAATTTGATGATATTCACCCCATTCAGCATTTCCTGGTATATCTACAGGTCGATGCCTCCTCATTAGCAATCCATCCCTTAGGTAATAACAGGTGGAAGTTTGTTGCATTTCTTCTGGTTCAACAACTCTGAAGAATAGTTCAGCCAATGTTGTATCCCTCTTCTGTAATTCTACTAATTTTTCTCTAGTCACTTGACCAACTTCAAAGGTTGAACTCTCAATATCTGTTACTTCAGTAGATTCACTACTGTCTTCAGGAACATTTTGACTACTCGGAGTCTCTTTACCAACAATAGGATTTTCTTCTTCTGCAAGAATCTCTTCAGTACTGACATCAGGGGAAACTTCACTTTCCTGGAACAGCTCCTCTAGGCTCAAAGGTTCTTCTGGTGCAGGTAAATCTTCAGTTTCTTCACTTTTATGCTCAACTCTCTTCATGCTCCTGGTAGTTACACAACTTGGGAATAGGTGAGGGTTTTCTTCTCTAATTCTGTTGTGGGACTAATCCTTAATGGTTTGTCTGTCACTACAGGACAAGGAATGAAGCGAACACCACCAACTTCATTACCCAGTAAAACATGTACACCTTCAACAGCTAGTGAGTCCTTTACAGCAAAATCAATATTTCCTGTCACTAATTCACATGACAAATGCAAGCGGCATATAGGAGTTACTTCCTCTCCTCCTATACCTTTTAAGGTAACTGAATCTCCAGTGAGATTCTTCTCCAACTGCGGGTGAGGACCTCGAATTACCACACTGTGATTACTTCCTGTATCACGTAATATCTTCACTGGTACCTGTACACTCAAAGAGGGGGTTGTCAGCATACCTTCATAGATATATGGCTTAAAAGCCTCCTCACTGTTCAGCCACTCACTACTGGAATTTGCATTTCCACTGGTTGCTAAGCACTCTGCTTGTCTGATTTCATTTTGTCCCACATTGTTCCTTGTAGTTGGCTTTACCTGGTTAGCCCTTGTCACCTGTCCAACTGGCTTAGTCTGCTGATACACTTTATAGCAGTCTCGACTATAATGTCCTACTCCTCCGCACTTGTGGCAAACAACATTAATTTTCTGCAATTGTCTTGAGAATAGACTAGAAGGGGCGGGTTTAGCATTCCACTGCTGTGGGGCATATTCTGGTCTGGCACTGGTATAATTATTAGAGGGGTTTTTCATAGCACTGTTCCTAAAATTTGACTGAGACCTATAGCCTGTAAATTGTTGGTTCTGGTACCTGCCATTATAATTCTTTTTGCTGGAAATTATATTATAATCCTCGCTCAGAGTAGCAGCTTTATCAAGTTTCTTCAACTCTCTCTTTCTCAAATAAGCTCTTATATGTTCAGGAATTCCTCTTATATATTGCTCTAAGACCACTAATTCTTCAAGTTCGTCCATAGAGTTAACTCTAGCCGCCCCCAGCCATCGTTTAAAACATCTGACTTTATAGGCATAATCCAAGAAAGTTATCGTGTCATCCTTCTTCAAAGATCTAAATCTTTCATTGTAATATTCAGGGGTCATCTGGTAAACCTGTAGCACATTGTGTTTGAGTACCTGGTACTCTTTACAGTGATCAGCTGATAAGGCTAAGTAGGCACTTCTTCCTTTACCAATGAGAACACTTTGTAACAAAACTGACCATTTATCCTCTGGCCATCCAATACCTGAAGCCACCTTTTCAAAGTGATCAAAAAATTCATCTGGGGCTTCTGTAAATCTTGGAATCAACTTCTGTACTCTTGCTACATCAAACACAGGGTCTGTGTTACCTTGGATATAGTTATATGGGTTTACAGGCAGTAAGGATCAAGCTCAGATTAACTCCAACTCCCTTCATGTTTTGCCTTTTCTCTTCTGTCTTCTTCTCGCCTCTTTGCTCTATCTCTTTCTTCTTCTCGCCTCCTTGCTCTATCTCTTTCGTCCGTCGCTCTATCTCTTTCTTCTTTTTCTTTTTCTCTTTCTTCTCTTGCTTTATCTCTTCTTTTTCTTTATCAGCCTGTATCTGCGGTCTAAGTAAGTTTTCTTCTGACTCTAACACCTTCATTCTACTCCAAAATTCTTCTGAGTCTAAACTCCTAAATTCTGCCTGTACATCACCGTTCTCATTCTCTTGCCTTACCTTATTTGAGAATTCTATCTCAGCTGCATTCAGCAATTCATATGCCTCCCCTAACTCTCCATCCACTTTACCAGAGCTTATTAATGCTTTGATTGCGACACACTTAACTTGTGCTTCACTCATATCAAAAGTAACATTAGCCCCACATGTTATTGCTAAGTGAATCCACTGTCCCTTAGTCAGGTGAGATTTAGATAACTTTCTGATGGTTGGAGCTGCCATAAATTCCTGAACTTCAAACCGAGCCATTTTTCTAGTTTACTCAACAAAAAGGGTTTACAATTCACTTCAATATAATTATATGGTTATTCTCCTACCAAAAATATATTCCTAACACCACCACTATAAATCATAAACCAGAGTGACATTCTGTTTAGTTCTCCCTAGACGATGGGCACCAATTATTTTAATTTCCCTGGTCTGGCTAACAAATCTTTTGATTTCCCAGGTCTGGCCACCAAATCTTTTGTCACGAAGTGATCAAGCACCTGGTTATTACACAAATAACAATACAAAAAGTTACCTCACATCGACCAGATACTTGAAACCTCATAACAAAGAGTGCGACTGAATCTCTAAAGGTACAATGATCCCATAAAACTTACTTATCACTTGAGAAAATTTATGTAACTTTATCAAGTTATGGATGAGGTAACAATTATTAAGTTATATCCAGACTAGTGGAATATGGGTTTCACTTCAACCAGCACTGTAACTATCTCTCTGGTTCTATTTTACCTAGGCAAGTCTCAGGTGAACAAACATAGCCTATACATCACTTACCTTGTGTACATTCATTAATGTCTCTAATTACTGGTGGTCAAAATGAAATGCTACGTTTTAAAATCTTTAAACAAACAGATTTATTTCTAAGTTCAAAAGTTATATGTAAAGTTCACAATCTCAAAAAATTTACCATTAATTGACAACAGTGTGAGATTTAAGCATTTCTTAATCAAGTTTAATTCACAAAAACTTTAATTTATTAAGAAAGCAATTTGGTTAAGTAAGAATCGACTATTGACTATCATTCAAGTGTCAAGTATATACCTGATTAACCATTACAAACAGTCACCAAAATATTACTGACTGGAATCCACATACACATTCTCTAACATCTCAATAACAGGTAGGCACTAACAAAATGTTAAGAAATCACCAGCAAAACACAGTAACGATAAAATTATAATAATGTGATAGCACAGACATATAAGAATGCGATATGCAAAAATGGAAATATACCAATCACCAAAACTGTGCCTAAAGATTATATCAATCTTTAGAAAACACTGTTAAGGCACTAAGACTTATTCAAAATAATAATTCTCTTTTACTAAGAATATCACTTAAAGTTTTAACAATACCAAACTGAGTAATCACCACATTACCTTTTGTAATTATTACACTATTACACATCTCCTCAACACTTGCACAAAACAATATTCCTGATCACCTTCTACAAAATTAACACACTCCTTGGGTGGGTTTAACAGAGCTTTTACAAACAGTGACCCTTCAGTATATATAATGGGACTGTTGGGAGAGAGAGAGAGAGAGAGAGAGAGAGAGAGAGAGAGAGAGAGAGAGAGAGAGAGAGAGAGAGAGAGAGAGAGAGATGCTTCTCTTAGGGACCCCTCTAGCAGACTGACTGTCTTTGGAAAAGCACTGTGCTTATAACTCTCCAACAGGCCCTTCCAGAATACATGATACATAGGCTATGTATACATTCACACAAGTATACATACATTCATACATACATGTATGAAATACATACACGGCTGAGTTTCGAGCGCCTGACCTCTTATCTACGTGATGGATATTTCCTGTTCAGGGCTAAGCAGAGAAAGATATTTAAACCAAATTCTTGGGAGACTTACACAGCTGAGCAAACAAACGGAAATGCTTTTAGAGCCAAATTTCGGTGGTTGACAGCTCATCAACTCCACTTATCTTACTGTCCCTCATTCTCTCTCTTAGATTACGAAAGAAAAAGCATAGACACAGCTAATAACCATACGTTAAGCATATATGATAAATATATAATAGGCAGCTGGCCGTCACGATAACAGTTCTTTTTCCCCAGCGCGAGTTACTGGCACTTGTGCAAATATGGAAGCAAGCTCTTTACCCTCTCTCTCAACAAAACAGGATGTGGTGACCTGATAAGAGTTTCACATATTAAACAAAGGGAAAAACATTCCATAGTATTGTAAGCTTACATGATATATAACTTATCTGCAAGAAAGACATTTTAAAATCACGTCTTCACAATAAATGACGAATCTGTAAGCAACAATTCAAAATTTTCACAGAGACACATAAACACTTATAAAATAGTTATACATATTATAACACCTTATAATTATATATATATATATATATATATAATATATATATATATATATATATATATATATATATATATATATATATATATATATATATACACATTGTATACTTGGCATATATTCCACAGGCCCATAAGTGTTAACACGCTTTTCGTTGGGAATATAATAGAAGATTGTAGTAATTTGCATAATTTCGTAAGGGCACGGGATGCATACAGGTGGTACGAAGATATGCTATTTCAAACACCGCTGATCAACCTGTATGAAAGAAATGTACCAAGAGGAAGCATGTTGCTGCCTCTGCAAGAGATCAATTTGAAGCATATGTATTTCATTCATGAAGGTGGACTTGAACTGCAGGATAAACTGATATAATGTGAAGAGTATAAACCTAGAAATTCAATAAAAAGCGTAGATAACTTAAATACAATTTTTCCTTGTCTTTTATCATAGTTGTAGATAATTTCAAGTATTTCCTCCCAACGTTTTTTCTTTACTATTTTGTCATAATCTTCTGAGCTCATGTCCCACCTGGCTGGACATTTTTCAACTTCATCAAAGAAAATGTTGGTGTCAAAGTGGCTAGTCTCCATTTCGACGTGTGGAGCAGGCAAATTTGCATGTCACATGAACCGACACTAGTAGTAAACACGTGTATCTCGTACGGCGCGGGTGCTGCGCGGTTACAAGGGAAATCTCAGACAGTGTTCTCTCACTGACGTCGCAAGCGCGATGTGTTCTTCAAGAAGGACTCGTCATATTTGCAAACTAAGGTCTGAGTGAGGGAGAGAGAGAGAGGCAGATTAGCAACCAGAATGTTTAATCTTGTACAGATTTTGTTGCCTTGTGTACTTTTTGGAATTAATATTTGTTATATGAATCTTTTTTTGAGAAGAAATTGGATGAACTGCCTGGAATCTTTTGCAGTCTTCTCGCCTATCTATGGATTCATTACGAGGCTAAAAGGTGGCAGAAATATGCAACTCGGAAACCAGACTGAAGAGGCTCTTGTCAGGGTCATTCAAGAGGAAATGGCCTTCCTGCGAGGGAGAATGCATGAATACATGGAACGACTGATGAACGAGGTCGAAGAGAAGGTAAAGCTGAGAAGTAATGTAAATCGGCTGGAGGAGAGGATAGATCAGCTGGAGGACGAGAACCGTCTTTTACGCCTTAGGATGACAAGGACTTCTAAAATGGAGGAGGGAAAGGAGAACCAGAGACTCATTTCACTCCTCTTCAGGGAACATGAGGATTTGACCAACGCCAGAACGATATCGTTCCTCTACGTT